>LPNX010135361.1:225395-316496 GCA_001517045.1 Pseudotsuga menziesii | reverse complement strand
TTGAGTTAATTAGTTTTTAAGTCTCACTTGAATTAGGTGACAGATTGTGTGCTTGTGAGGTTATAAACCCAGAAAAGAAGTGCCAGGGCGACTTCGTAAATATCAATAATGCTGAATTAAAAAAATTTACCATGCAAGATTATCTGAATAAACAATGCTAAGAATTTTTTTAAAAATTCAGTAAAGGGGGACATAGACGGCTGTAGGGCTGTAGGTAGAACAGGTGGCTGTGCAAGTGCAGAAAATACGGCAGCAAAGGGGCTGGGTTCAAAAAGCAAAAAACAAGCGCAAAAATCCAGATCACAGGTCTGGGGCGAAGTCGCGCAGTCGGACCGCGGGTTTTAAGGAAACAGTCGCGGTCAAGTCACGGGTTTTTGGACGGCAGACGCGGGCGGACCGTGGGTTTCTGGACTGCAGACGCGGGCGGACCGTGGGTTTGAAGAAAACAGGTGCGGTCGGGTCGCGGGTTTCTGGACTGCAGACGCGGGCGGACCGCGGGTTTGAAGAAAACAGGTGCGGTCGGGTCGCAGGTTTATGGAAGGCAGGCGCGGGCGGACCGCGGGTTTGAAGACAACAGGTGCGGTCAGGTCGCAGCTAAGGGATGGAAAGGCACGGGTGGACCACGGGTTTGAAGACAACAGGTGCGGTCGGGTCGCAGCTAAGGGCTGGAAAGGCGCGGTTGGGACGCGACTGCGAAGGGAAAAACGGCGGTTTAAGGCGGCTGAAAACGACAGCCGAAAGGATAAAACGGAAAATAAAATAAATAAAAAATCCAACGGAGTCAGCAAAACTGTTGCTAGGGTTTTAGCCCTAGCTTGTATGAATGAGTACCTACTAAGGACAATGGATTCCTTAGTAGCAGTTCAATGATATGTGAATTAAAAGCTATAACTAAAATCAAAAGCTAAATCTAAACAAGTTAATTAAGCAAAACAGTAAAGAGTAAATAGTAACTTTGTATTAATATGACCTTCAATGTGAAGGTTGGTGAAGCCCTTTGCGGTGATCCGAGTCGGTGGCTCCGAGCTTCAAGCTGCTTCTTCTCTTTCTCCAATGGTGGAAATGGGCCAAAAGGGGCTCTCACGGTGAAAGCAGCTCAATGGTGGGCTGGGATTTCAAGAGCAATTTTGGCAGAGGCAGGATACTTGTGATTGTGGATAAGAAATAAGGGATCTCCACCCCTTATTTATAGTTGAAAACCATGCGGTTTAGGGTTAGGGTTTCAGCTATTTAGGGTTTTTTCCTCATTTCCTCATTATTTAATATTTTTTCTTCCTTTTTGGATATTTTTGCTTTTTTGGAGGAATTTTGGATATTTTTAGTTGAAAAGAGGGTTTTATGGCCTTTTGGAGGCATTTTAAACCTTTTGGAGGCTTTTTACATGGTTTTATGGGTTTTGGATGGAAATATGGTATGGACAAATGAGCCATGTGATGGGGTAGATGAGGTATTGAACCTTTTTTGGGTGTTAACAGGTGGCACAAGAAAATAATTTCCATAGATGACTACCCCTACAAGGGAATAGAATTCCATGGAGACCCTAATATTCCAATCCCGCCAGGATCCGCATATGGAGAGATAGGTAACAATCCCATTGTTATCTCCCAAAATAAATTTATTTTCAATAAGTTCACTCAGAACAATTTATTTTTTGATCAGTGATGAGCATTTCAGGTCATATTATGAAAGATATTGGGATGACTAACAAGGTTGGGATATCTGATGTTCTGTTTTTAAGAAAATTTGAAAGTTTTATCTTTCGGTGGCTTAGGTGAGTTTTTTAACAACTCATTAGCCACTGAAAATCTCACCTTTCCGCAGCTAATAGTTTAACGCAAGACCATGATTATCCATCAAAAGATCGCTCATTACATTAGTGGTTAAAATTCTGGTAAAAATACTTCGATGGCTTAGGAAAGCTTTCTAATAGCTCATTAGCCACCAAGAAGCTCAACTTTCAGCAGCTTAACGAGGGTTTTCTAGAGGACGTTGATGACCGAAAGCAAATGAAATAAGTTGGGGAAAAAGTCAGTTTCAGTGGCTTAGGCAAAAGTGTTGGTGGTTCATTAGCCACCGAAAGCTTAGCTTTCGGTAGCTAGCAAACAAAACCCTTGATACTCATAACCACCGAAATCAAATGAGATACATTGTGGAAGAAAGAATGTTTCGATGGCTTGGACGAACGTGTTGGCATTTCATTAGCCACCAAAATCCCAGCTTTCGGCAGCTATCGAACTAAACCCTAAAGTCTCTTAACCACCAAAAAGGAAGAAAAGTGAAAACGGTTTCTTGCATGAGGCTTGTCATAATTTAGCATGATCAGCCACCTAAAAGGTTATGGAATTGCATTAAAGCATGAGTTGATGGCTAAGAAGTCATTATTGATCTCAAAAGACTGATGGAAATCTAAACCCTATCCTTCCCTAGGGTTTGAATTTAAATTTTACAGGTGCAGGGAGGAGGACTCACTCAAAAAACTCAAAACACAAGTTTATGTGGCTAAGCGTGGTTTCAAAATGGTCTCTAAGCCACCGAAAGCAAACTTTTGACAGCTAAGACAAAAATTTCAGGGTGCTCTAAGCCACCGAAATTGGCGTTTTACTATGAAAAGGCATCATTTTAAAATGGTGATTCTGAGCGACTGGAGAATAATTTTGCAAAACACACGGAGGTCTTTGTTCCTAACATGTCTCAGAACACTAATATCTCTCATTTTTCCTACAAGAATTTCATATTGGGAGAATCGAATCCATCTCTTAGCCCTAATTTTCAGATCTCAGAATTTCCTTGTTTTACACGTTGTTTTGAAATACAGATATCTGCAAAATGGAAACGAATTTCAAGAAACTAAGAGAGTTTTTTGCTCAAAAAACACCAATATACAAAAAATACTTTCAGTGTATACACAATTGTCACAGATTTGGAGAACCAAATGCATCTCTTAGCCCCAGTTTTCAGCAGGTTGGCCAAATTTTTAGGGCAAAAGTTGACCTAACAGGGTAGGTTACAGCAGAAAAATGAAGAGTTTACTTCACCAAAACCTGGGAAAGAGTAAGATGAAGTGTAAAAGCTGAAATTTGTTGAAGTGCACCATCAAAGGAGGTCGGATCCAGTTTGGGGATACATCAAAGAGGATAGGGTCACAAAACCCTACCTATTTTAACCAACAGTGGCTCATCCATCAAAAGACTAGTTACAGCTTTCCTCCAGTACTCACTGCAGTCATCAAAAGGTTCAAAGAGTGAACAAGTGTTAGATTTAGTTAAACTAGTAGTTAAATTAGGGTTTTTGACCTAATTTTGTAAAAACATTAATTTTATTTATTTTTAGTAAAACAGATCCATTTTTTTAGGATCTGAATATTTTTGTAAAGGCTATAAATCCTAAGACTTATGTTATAGAAAATGTTCAACTTCGGGGGCTTGTAGACCATTACTATTTTCAAGCTTCTCATATTTCTCATTACCTAATATAATCTCTTTTGCTATCATATGTTCAGCTTCCATTTTCTATCTATTCTGCTCTTATGCTTGAATGTGTTATTCATGTTTAATCAGTTTAATTGATGTCTGATAGCTGTCATCCTATTGGCATATTGATGATTTGAATTATAAGTACTTTCCTTGTTATGATTAGCCATTTATATATATCTGTTTTATGTATGAATCTACCAGCATGATAAGTTCTCCATCTCTGCACCATATTATCAAACCTATGAACAGTGGTAGTTAGAAGCCTTATCTTTGATTGAGTTTCATGCATGTCTTGAGAGTGTAAGGTCCTGTAGGTCACCTGACTTGATCCACTTAGAAAACCATAAAAAAATTTAAGTTACCAGGCAACCTCGAGCTGCAACCTAGAGGAGTTTCCTAGAGTGATAACAAATTGGCGTCATTGTCGGGGAGAGGATATTGAAGCTCAACTTCCCTGGGAGACGACATAGATCCTGCTTTGATGATAGAAAAAGTTTGGACACTATTCTGGTTGTAATCATCTATATGGAGACTCCATTGGAATAAGGTGGCTTCAAGAAGACCAAGTACAAGAGAAAACCCTATAGGGCCACTAGTAACACTTATTTCAGATCCAGAAGAGATTCTAAGAAGAGCTAGGGCTTCACTAAGGCATACCTCCAGTGCTACAAAGGAACCTACATCAAGTATTTCAAGAGATATTCCTGCTATTATTTCTATGCTAAAGCATCTAGTTCTTAGAAGTTCATAAGTAAATCAGAAAATTTTAGGGGTGAGGAATATTCAAGCACTGCTGCTTATGAATATCTCATCCCTAGCAACTCCATTGAAGAACTGTGGATCCATGAAGGGCTCATACTAGAGAAAATCAAGAGAGGCTACCAACAACACCTGTTGCAGACCCAAAGAAGATCATCAGAAAAGGAAGAGCTCTACAAAGGCAAACTTCCAGAGAAGCAAGGACATCTAGATCAGATTTGTTGGTAGAGGGAGAAGAAAACCTATCCCTGCTGCTAGGCAATATTTACAAAGATTTATATTTCCCTAATCCAACCAAATTTAACAAATCTCCACTACGGAGGACCCAGTTGATAAAATATGAAGGGGATGAATTCAAAATCCAGGAACCAGTTCATCAGTTTACTTTATGAACTATTGTTATTTTTTATCAGCTCTTTTATACTTTTCCCTTCACATGTTAAAAGAATTATCCTATGTTTTATATATTTTGAAGATTATCAACCATCTTTTATAAATCCATCTGTAGAGGAATATTTGCAGCCTGCTTGTATTGTAGAAGGTGAATCAGTCTTTGTGCCACAGCTCATTTATAAAAATGACCTTTGTATCCAAATTATTTCTAAATTTGATCAGCCATGTAACCTTGAAGAAACCAAAACTGATTCAAAACCTATGCAGGCCTCAACACTCGTTGCCATAACCTTTGAACCTTGTCAGCAGATTTTTATCCCTCATGATCATCCCACAGCCTTTCAAATCAAAATCAGGATGAAGATGTTTAATCCATTAAAACTACCCTCTCATCTTCATCCTTATCCTCTTGACTGTTATGAATATCTCCCTTGGTTTTCTGGAGAGAATCAAGCTTCAACTGAAAGGCACTTGGAATCTTTCAAATATTTTATTGATCGTTTTCAGATTGTTCATGAGGATGTAATCATGAGATTTTCTCTAAATTGTTGATTAGAGATGCTGCTATATGGTTCAATAGTTTAAGAGATGACTCCATTGGCTCTTGGATAGAATTCACTGATGCCTTTTTGAAGCATTGGGGCGAGAAAAAATCTCTTGATTTGTATCTCGCTGATTTCTATGCTTTGAAGAGAGAGGAAGACAACACTTTGCCTAGCTTCAATCGAATATTCTACAACACTTATCATGATATGCCTTTGGAGATCCGACCCACAGAGACAGCTGCCATGATATATTATGTGATGGGACTACATTCAAAACTTTCCCTTCTTCTACTAGAAAGGAAAACTTCATCATTAAGCAGTATGCTTGATTATTCTTTAGAGGTGGAAAAAAACATTTGTGCTTCAAGGAGAATCCCAGAGCAGCTTGATTTTGAAAACCATCATCTACCTGAGCCAAATAAATATTAGTATGATTCATATTTTGAATAGGAATATTATGAGTCTAAAACAAATTTGGAACAGCAGTAAGCATGTGAGCTCTTTTCAGATTTAGAATCAGATTCTTCATTGTTTACAAAGTACTCCTAAGAAAGGTATGAATATAGAATTTATGATCAGTTTGCAAACCAGGGTGAGCCTATGATAACTGATGATTGTATAGGCAATTATATGTTTTCAACTGATCTTTATTCATATGATGGAAACCTTGTTTTATCATCCTATTATGAGCACTATTCTCAAAAGGAAATTTTAATGATTGATGATCAAGATCTGATCATAAGAGAACAAGAAGGTTCAGATCAATTATTGAGATTGTATTTTGATCTGACAAAGGTTGATCAGTCCACATTCAACTTTGACATCAGTGAAGGAAAAGATCAGCAGCATAAAAAGGTATTTCCTGTTGGCTTTTATGACCCTGTTGCTGATGATCTGGAACTTATGAGCAGCATAGATATCAAAATATTTTTGTCAGATGATAGATGGTTCTATCACCCTTTGAAACTACATTGTTGCATGCTATGGTTTCATTCATTTTTTGGGTCAAGATCAAGGATAAGTTCAGCAGATCAGTTTCTGACATGGCATCATTGGAATCATGATGTCACATGATAAGAAGCCTCTACTAATTAGAATTAGGAGTGGGAATAGATAGGAAAATAAGCTCTTAATATGAGCAGCTAGGTCATTTTCAATTGTTTTCATGAATAAGCAAAGCGAGCTACAGGCAGGTTGCAGCAGATCAATGATAAAAGACAAATGACTCCATGCCCAATGGAACACTAGAAGATAGCTTTAATTATTCTTTTTCAGGAAAGGCGTTTTGGTCTGGGGTTCTTGGGACCTCAAAAGGAGGTTCCCATCCCCAAGTAGGAGCCAGATGTTATCTCCCAAAATAAATTTATTTTCAATAAGTTCACTCAGAACAATTTATTTTTTGATCGGTGATGAGGGTTTCATGTCATATTATGAAATATATTGGGATGACTAACAAGGTTGGGATATCTAATGTTCTATTTTTAAGAAAAATTGAAATTTTTATCTTTCGGTGGCTTAGGTGAGTTTTTCAACAATTAATTAGCCACCGAAAAGCTCACCTTTTGACAGCTAACAGTTTAACGCATGACCATGATTATCCACCGAAAGCTCGCTCATTACGTTATTGGTTAAAATTCTGGTAAAAGGACTTTTGATGGCTTAGGTGAGCTTTCAAATAGCTCATTAGCCACCGAAAAGCTCACCTTTTGGTAGCTTAACAAGGGTTTCAGGAGGACATTGACCACCGAAAGTGAATGAAATACGTTGGGGAAAAAGTCAGTTTCAGTGGCTTAGGCGAAAGTGTTGGTGTTTAATTAACCACTGAAAGCATAGCTTTTGGTAGCTAGCAAACAAAACCCTTGATACTCATAACCACCAAAAGCAAATGAGATACTCATAACTTTCACCTCCAGGATGGAAGTTACGTCCACAGAACTATGTTTTTATTATAGCTCAGGGGAAGGTAAAACACAATTCTGCTGCACCGCATATGCAGCTCAAGATATTCTCTCTCAGATCTCTTTTCTTCTCTATATTGCTCTCCTACAATATACTCTTCCCTCTCTGTCGATCCCTATGGATCGTTACATGCATGCTCTATAAGCCAGCTACTGGTTACAGTAAGATTGCTACCGCTAATAACAGAACTAGAGCCAGTCTTTTACAATAGTCTAATAATCTACAAACAACTAACAACTGAACGAACCAACCCTTTTACAAAACAAAATATATCCCTTTATAGGGAGCCCGAAGGTCTTGCCATTACAACACTGTGGGCCTGTCCCAACAGTAACCCAAACCCTTAATTAATGACAGTCGGCTATATCTGTACTTGAGGTAGCCACTTTCCGTCATACCATAATTCTCTGCAGTCTTCCATGCTTCCCAGCACTGATCATGGGTATTGTGCACCGCTTCGCTCTCCTGTCCTTCGTCTTCAATGCTTCAGCCTCATTGCTCCTTTTCCTTTATGAGGGTTGTTGAGCCCTCCTGTCTTTGCCACTGCCTTCAATGCAGTGGGTGAGCTCTCTCTTCTCGGCCGCTCAGGTACAGTCGTCTTCCTTAACTTCTCCGTCTTCTTCGTCATGGTTTCCGGCTCTGCTCTGTAGCTGGACACATGCTATGGCGTCGTAGCTCTATCTTATCTTATCTCTGCCAAAACTTATCTCTCCACTAAATTGGCAGCTTCTTCTGTAGCTGCGGGACCCTGCTCCAACAATTAGCCACCGAAATCCTAGTTTCCAGCAGCTATCAAACTAAACCCTAAAGTCTCTTAACCACCGAAAAGGATGAAAAGTGAAAATGGTTGTCTGCATGAGGCCTGTTATAATTTAGCATGATCAACCACCTAAAAGGTTAGGGAATTGTAGTAAAACATGATTTGATGGCTAAGAAGTCGTTATTGATCTCAAAAGACTGATGGAAATCTAAACCCTATCCTTCCCTAGGGTTTGAATTTAAATTTTACAGGTGCAGGGAGGAGGACTCACTCAAAAAAATCAAAACACAGGTTTCTGTGGCTAAGTGTGGTTTCAAAACGGTCTCTAAGCCACCGAAAGTAGAGTTTCGACATCTAAGATAGAAATTTCAGGGTGCTCTAAGCCACGGAAATTGGCATTTTACTATGAAAATGAATCATTTTAAAATGGTGATTCTGATCAACTGGACAAACATTTTGCAAAACGCTCAGAGGTTTTTGTTCCTAACATGTCAAAGAACAATAAACTCTTTCAGTTTTCTTTTCATATTGGGATAATTGAATCCATCTCTGAGCCCTAATTTTTGGATCTCAAAATTTCCCTATTTTACACGTGGTTTTGAAATACAGATATATGGAAAATGGAAACAAATTTCAGGAAATGGAAAGATATTTTTTCTCAAAAAACACCAATATACAAAAAAAATATTTTAGTTTATACATAGGTGTCACAGATTTGGAGAACCAAATGCATCTCTGAGCCCCAGTTTTCAGCAGTTTGGCCAAATTTTAAGGGCAAAAGTTGACCTAACAAGGCAGGTTACATCAGAAAAATGAAGAGTTTACTTCACCAACACCTGGGAAAGAGCAGGATGAAGTGTAAAAACTGAAATTTGTTTAAGTGCACCATCAAAAAAGGTTTGTTCCATTTTTGGGGATACATTAAAGAGGAGAGGGTCACAAAACCCTACCTATTTTAACCAATAGTGGCTCACCCATCAGAAGACCAGTTACAGCTTTCCTCCAGCACTCACTGTAGTCATCAAAAGGTTCAGAGAGTGAACAAGTGTTAGAGTTAGTTAAACTAGGGTTTTTGACCTAATTTTGCAAAAACATTAATTTTATCTATTTTTAGTAAAACAGATCCAATTTTTTAGGATCTGAATATTTTTGTAAAGGCTATAAAGCCTAAGACTTATGTTATAGAAAAGGTTCAACTTTGGGACTTGTATAACGTCACTATTATCAAGCTTCTCATATTGCTGATGACCTAATATAAGCTCTTTTGTTATCATATGTTCAGCTTCCATTTTCTATCTATTCTATGCTTATGCTTGAATGTGTTATTCAGGTTTATTCAGGTTAATTGATGTCTGATAGTTGTCATCCTATTGGCATATTGATGATTTGAATTATAAGTACTTTCCTTGTTATGATTATCCATTTATATATATCTATTTTATGTATGAATCTTCCAGCATGATAAGTTCTCCATCTCTGCACCATATTATCAAACCTCTAAACAGTGGTAGTTAGAAGCCTTATCCCTGATTGAGTTTCATGCATGTCTTGAGAGTGTGAGGTCCTGTAGGTCACCTGGCTTGATCCACTTAGAAAACCATAAAAACATTTAAGTTACCAAGCATCCTTGAGCTGTAACCTAGAGGAGGTTCCTGGAGTGATAACACCCATCACTTATTTTTTGAATTATTAAATGTTTGTGTTTTTTGATATATGAAGTCCAAAAGACATGTTTTTGGTGTCATGACATATAGTGATACTTGGTCATATACATGCATATGTGGGTCCTAGACAACCAAGTAGTTTCCCTGGTCATCAATGAAGGGGGAGAGGTGGTGACATTGTAGGTGTTGATGCGGAGCGTAAGCTCCAAAAAATCCATACTAACTTCATTAGATTGACACACAGATTACCCATGGTGCAAGTCGAGGACTTGCCTAAGACCATGAAGAGAAAAGTGATGGGAGTACCCACAAGCATTGGTTCACTTGTTCTGATGGCTAGCTAGAGTTTCTGTGTCTTATCATGACCAACACTCTCCATAGGCTTGAAATCCTAGATGTACTTTTTTTGTTATGACAACCGTGTAGTATACTTTAGTGGCTCGGAAGACCCAATTTTGTATATGACATTATGTATTATGACACCACATTTTTGGAATTATATTTTAATGAAAAATACTTATGATGGTCGGTTATTTTATTTACATGTGTAAATGTTTTTGTGAATGCTTTATCATTTGTGAAACAAATTCCAATCTAGTACATAATTTGCATATGAATCCACAACTTGATTAAACTTTCTTGTAATATGGATGTATGTTATGTTCTCAAATTGTCATTCTAGAAACCTTACTCTCAAGAACCTTCGTAACAAAGTGTTATAGAGGATTTCACCACACTAGGTGAATCACACATTGTATGGCCTTCCCCTATCCCGCTGCAGACTCATTATCCCCTATGGACCACTTTTTGTCTTTTGATGTATCATTGACCATCCCTAAAAACATTAGAAAAATGATATACGCGGCCTTTTCCCCGATAACCGCGTACATACGCGGATATTCCCTCTATAGTCACGTACATCGGGATGTGTACATAATCCAAAATCCTTTGGAGCGTTCCTTGACTTGGATCCGACTCATATGACTCCTGGCCTTCCATATGCCTTGAGATCGCACAGATTCAACCTTGCAGTACCCATTTGAAAAGCTATATAAGGAACCCATTGAGACATTGAAAGCATAAGAGAGAATTGAGAGTAACAAAACTATAGTCCATTGTTGCCAGAACTTATGCTTGAGTCTGCATCCCTTTGTCCCTTGGAGCACTGTTGTGTTCTTCCCAAGCTTGCCTCTTGCTAGTAAGCTTGCTATCGAAGTGATGGAGGATTGAGGTGGTGGAGGCCCAAGTGGGGGATTCAGTTTCTCCGGTTCGCAGACGTGCCGTCAGAGGTTGTCACTTGTAATCTCTGATTCATATTAATAGAAATATCTTTTCCTGTCCAGTAATGTGTATTTGAATGAATATTGTATCCATTGGAATATGTCGAATGCTTATACATTATTGATTATATATGCTAGAATAGATCTAACACCATGAAATATAGTATGCTTGTATTGTTTACTTGTTGTTGAGGACGTGCTATAACAATTCAAGTTGAATATTGGAAAGCTCAACAGGGATCTACTTCAACCGTCCATAATAAGGTATGAGGTTCGATCCTTTAGTGTTAGATGTTTTTATTTCTATTGCATATTGGGAAAGATTGATTTCTGGAGTCTAGCTATCTGTTGTGGTACCCCAAGCCATAGGAATTTATCTTCGTAACAGAATTGGCGACTCCGCTAGGGAGTTCCTAGTAATTGTCCTTTGGGGGTTGATCTTTTGGCATTCAATGTATTTGAATTGCTCTCTCTCTCTTGTTTCTATGTCAGGTATGGGGGCATGTATGCCTGGTAGAACCTGATTGGTGTGAATTTAGTCTCATCCTGTCTATTTGCCTTGAATTTGTGCATCTTTTTCTTCCTGTACGTAGGTTTGTCACTTATAGTCGCGTATACACGCGGTTTCCCCTGGGATTTCCGCGTATACATGCAGGTTCACTACGCACAGTCGCGTATACTCTGGTTTTTACCTTTTTGTGGAAGATAGTGGATTGTTGGGCGAATGCTGTTAGTTGCTGAGTCTCCTTTGGAACTGCCTGAGTCTGTTAGTACCTCTGTTTTTTACCAGAAATGTTTTTTTAGCCTAAATTTTTTCTTTTAGGAAAGTTCTTGTCATGGCATCTTTGATTTTTTGTTTGAGATTAGTACATTAGAGTCCTTTTGCCTTAATGCTTTTCTGGAATGTTGTTTATGTGTGCTTGCAGATTCTGGGGTGGTTAGAATCATTCTTTTGCTTTGTGTATCTCTTTATTTTCAAAAAATCCAAAATATTTGCTTATCATCATGCATTGCATTATGCAGTTTGCATTGTACTTGCATTAGATCTAGATTTGCTTTGGAGTAATAGTTAGGAATTCATATAGGGAAATTTGCATTCAGCATTTGAAGAAGAAATTGTGCATTCACGTAGTACGCATACCCTGTTTTCATGGACAAAATGCATTTGAATTGATTGTTAGGTGTGCATTTTACTTCTTGTTGCGTCATAACACCATTAGTTGCACGACCATATCCTATTTTTGAGTTATAAATCCAAACTAAAATCAATGCTAAATAAAATGAATTACACTCTTTTCTTTTCTAGGGTGCACCAACAAGCTTAGGTTTTAGGATCTTGGAATAGTTCATTGAAAGTTAATTCTCCAAGATCACTAAACGACAACAACTAGGTGTCTGTCCAGGGAGTGTGTGAAATCCTTGGTATAACCAGTGTTCTCAGGAAGCTCCTCTCAAAAGGGAGTCAAGCACTAGGCAGTGTGAGCGGTTATTGATTGGGATAACCCCTGGTCGAGAACTGTGTAGCACCAGCGATATAGCCAGGATTGTATTCATATCTGGGGGCTCTTTCGGGAGTTTCGGGCTTTGCTACCCTGCCCATATGGTCAATCCCACCTGCAACTGTCCGCCTGAGCATTGATTATATTGAGGTGACCTTAGTGACCTTACCTAGGATATCGAGGGGGTACATGTAGAGGTTATTCTGCATGTGTCTCGGCCAGGTTGGGGTCGGACAGCACAGTCACTTTACGTGTTGAAGCTGAGGGCCACAATAATTGGTTTCGAACCTCCGCTTGTGGTGACAAGGGCCTCTCAAGCCTCTCCTAGGCGAGACATACTGGCCACATTCGGGAGCTCATTTATCCAGCCCTTGTTTGCTTGCTTTTGGCTTTAGATTTTATAGTGATTGCTCTGTGCATGCTAGTTGGCCTAGGGTTGACGTAAATAGAGAGTCTTTTCTTTTTTTGTTGAGTCATTGTGGATTCGGGTGCGGTTCCACGCCATTCTCGTCGGTTAGCAGGACTTCCACCTTCCACTTCTCCTCCTCCTTTGGGAGAGGGGCCTAGACGGTCCAGGCGGACTATGTCACACACTGATTCACACACCATGGAGGATCATTCAGAGACTATTCCTGAGCCACCTCCTCCTATTCGTATTGATGATGGGGAATTTACTCCTACATCCGATCCCTCACCTGACCTAGCTGAGATCAGTCCTGTTATTTCCCAGATAGGATCTTTGCATGATAGACCTACTCACACTAGGCCAGATTCCCCATTGACCCATTACCAGTATGGAATGCTGGATGATGCCGAGACTCACTTTGACCCTCCTAGCACCAGCTATGGTAGTTATGTTATGACTGGTTTTCCTATGCACAATTTGACATTTCATGTTGAATCCTACTTTGACCCTAACACTATGCTTGGGGGCATTCCCACGCCTTACCTTGCGGAGAGGTTTGGGAATACTAGTCACATTGCACCTTCCATCCCAGCAGTGGAAGCTACATCTTATATACCTACTAGGTCTAGAGTTAGTGATCCCATAGCGATACCAGGTTCTAGACGAGTGACGATAGGCACTAGCACATATCTTCTTACCGAGATTCCTTCATCCTCGCTTCCGAGTTCTTCAAATGCGAATCCTCCACCTTACTCACATGGTCCTTTGAGTTGGCATGTAGCTACGAGTCAGATCCGTACTGCGATTACTAGACCTATTGTGTCTCAAGCCTACATACCACCCGTAGTTTTGAGAGGTTATGTTCATGTTTCTAGAGGTCAGGTTGCTACTTCCTCGACATATATCCCTACTTTCGGCATGTATATACCTACTTCCAGAACGTATGTACCTACCTATGGAGTGTCTCATGGGGCATCGCAAGCGATGACCTATGGACCCTACTATGGGGCACAGTATGGACAGGTCTCTTCACCTTATGGAGGCGGGTATTCACAACCTGCTTACTCTCCCAACTATGGCTTTGTAGCTCCTACTAGTCAAGGTCCACCTCATTATGCTACTTCCATGCCACCCTATACGGGTCATACAGGAGGAGGTCACTATGGCCAAGGTCATGGTGGTAATCAATCCTATGTGAACCAGGGAGCGGTCCCTAGACCTCATCATCCTAGGCTCCCTTTCCTCGCGACACCCAATTTACCTGACTTATCGAGAATTACGAACGATCCTGTGGCTCATGACCTGGCTTGGCCGGCTGTCCCTACCAAACTTCCTTCGGACATACCTAAGTTCGAAGGCAAACCAGGAGAGGATCCGAGTGAACACGTTACGACATTCCACCTATGGTGCTCTTCCAATTCATTGCATCAAGACTCAGTCCGTTTGAGACTATTTCAACGACCCTTACAAGGCCTATGGTGAAATGGTATATAGAGTTACCTAGGGGTGCCTTTACTTTGTTCGACGACCTTGCAATGACTTTCCTTAATCACTTCCAGCTACCAGTGCGCTATCATGTTGGTACTGAACTCTTGTCGACATTTCGGCAAGATACAGCCACCCATATTTCTGATCATATTCAGGAGTGGCATAGATGGAAGAGATTAATCAAAGCCTTTATACCGCCGGAGTTCCTCCTTAAATGGTTCCTCAAATCTTTATTGCCATATATCTCGAAGGATGTTTCCACATCCGTAGTGCAGAATGAGGAACAAGCCATCTTTAGGGCGTAGGAACTAGACTTGATCTATGCTCAGTCTGGTTTGTTATATGAGATTATACCTAACGCCCCTCGTTCTAGTTTCGATCCCAAGGTCAAACCTGGACCACATGCCGATGGCATTGTGGGTAGTGCAAGTAAGAAACAAGCAGGTTCGGTTGCAAAACAAGTTGCTTAGTTGTCTATCAACCAATCTGCCTCGGGACAAGCTATGGCTTCGTCTCAGCCTTCCCAAGTGGTGAATGTACTTGCTGTGCAATCATCCGACCAGAAGGGTAACCAGCAACCCGGATGGAATCGAAAAAAGGGTAAAAACAATAATAAGAAGGGTGGGAATAAAAATGAGAATGCCAACAATAATGACAAGAACAATAAAAATGCTGGGGGGGGACAAGCAGAATAAACGTAAGGTTAAGTTTCCTTGCAAGCTTTGTAAGGATGATCACCTCACTTACTTGTGCCCTAGGATGGATGAAGCTTCGAAGTTCATAGCACAGGGCCCAGCTGTGTTAACGAACCCTTTACCGCATAACCAGAATATGAACTTGAAGTCCCATGATTAATCTAGTGATGAATATCCACCTGAAACTAGTGGTCGTGGGTGCATTAATATGGTCCGTGCCGCGAAAGTTGTGACGCGTGCGAAATATTATTCTTCATCACAACCCAACCCAGGCAAAGAGCCTGATCCACCAGGAACCCCTTTGCGTATTGAGAAACCTACGGATAAACCTGAGGATGCACCTTGCATTCCTAAGGGGGTACTTAAGCGTTCGGGGCATAATCCAAATTCCCGAGCTACCCAGAATTATTCAATTGTCGAGGACTTGGGTCATACTCCTTATGCAATGTCTGCATTGGAAGTGCTTCAGAGTTGTCCGTCGCAAAGGAAATCTTTGCTTTCCACTCTTGGTGTGAATGGTGATGATTCTTCCTCAGTGATCAAGTTTGAAACCACAGGACATCAGCCTCGCTCGCCCTACTATGTGTCCCTTTTGGTGCATGTAGAATGTCTTAATATGATCGTCAAGCGTACTGTGATTGACGAGGGCGCTGCTGCTTCTGTGATGTCTTTGTCTTGTTGGAAGGGTCTTGGTTCTCCTGAGTTGTCAAAGTCTATGACCATGTTAACTGCTTTTGATGGGAGATCGTTTAGGCCACATAGTATCCTTCCTTCTCTTAAAGTTCGTTTAGGAGGGAAGACCGTTGCGATAGAGGTCGAGGTGGTTGATGCGCCCCTTGACTACAATCTCTTACTAGGAAGGAATTGGATGTATAGTATGCAAGCGGTTGCGTCTTCCGTGTTTCGCGTTGTATGCTTTCCTCATAATGGGAAGATTGTAACGATTGATCAGATGGCATTCAAGAATCCGCCTGTTAGTGCATCTTCGGAAGCTTCGGTTTCGAAAGTTGAACATTCCCAGCCGGCAACTGGGAGTGTGGGTGTAGGTATGTATCCATCCCTCATGGGAACCTTTAGTTGTCCTGCACCCGTCCTCATGATAGGATCTAGTTTCGATGGTGCTTCCATGTCTACAAGATCAATTCCTTTTCGCACAAGTCATATGGGAGATCCTTGGATTCTTCCTTCACCGAGTCCTTCAAGTGAGGCCATTGAGATGAGTGTGTTGTTTCCTGCAGCCATGATAGCTTACCAAGCTAATCTTCAATCTGTTGCAGAGCCTTGTTCTTCTTCTTCACAGACAGAGGAAGAAGACCCCTATGTGTTGCCGGCATGGGTAGTACAGTCTTCTCATGCCCACGATTGCCTTGATATGGTTTTCCCTTCTGATGAAGCGATCATCGAGGCTATGTCGGGAGTTGAGCCACCATGGGAGGAACTTCATCATAGATCATATTTCCTTCCAGAGCTTGACCTTTTGGAGCATGAGGATTATAGGGAGATTCTTAGATAGAAAGTTGGTAGACCCATGATTCCATTAAGATCTCCTGGTCAGATGGCTGATGGAAACATGGCAAACATATCGTCAACTATGCCTATCAACATTTCTCGCAACCCTGGTACAATTGAGAATGTCTACATTGGGGAGGATTGTTCCCAAGATGAGATTCACGAGTATACCGAGCTGTTCAAGGAATTCTGTGATGTTTTTGCTTGGTCTTACGATGAGATGCCAGGGATTGACCCTCGGATTGTCGAACACGAAATTAAGACTTACCCCAACGCTAAGCCTGTTCGACAGCGTTTACGCGTGGTAAATCCTAGGAAAGCACCCGCCATAAAGGCAAAGATAGAGAAGCTATTGAAAGCTGGTTTCATCTATCCCATTCCCTTGACGGAGGGGGTTTAAAACCCCGTTCTGGTGGATAAGAAGCAAGGAGCGATCCGTATATGCACTGATTTCCGTGATTTAAATCGTGCTTGTCCTAAGGATAACTTCCCCACACCGTTTATAGATCAGATTTTGGATGAGTGTGCGGGTAGCGAGGTGTTCTCCTTTATGGATGGCTTTTCCAGATATAATCAAATTCAAATTAAACTCGAGGACCAACATAAGACCGCATTCATTTGTCCTTGGGGAACATTTGCATATCGGAAAATGCCTTTCGGCCTTAAAAACGCCGGAGCTATCTTTCAGCGGGCGATGACCTTGATTTTCCACGATCTCAAGTCCATTATTGAAGTATTTTTGGATGACCTCGCTACTCATTCTCGCATGAGGATGCGTCATTCTTATCACTTGAGATTGGTGTTCGAAAGATGCCGGCACTATGCTGTTAGATTAAACCCTCATAAGTGCATCTTTTGCATGAAATTAGGTCATTTGTTAGGATTTATCATTTCAAAAGAGGGTATAAGAGTCGACCCTTTGAAGGTTGAGGTAATACTTCAATTGTCTCCCCCGCGAAATATTCGTCATCTTCAGTGTTTGCAAGGCATGGTAAACTTCCTACGAAGATTTGTTGTCAATTTCGCCAATTTGACTAGAGGTTTCATGCGTCTCCTGAAGAAGGATACTCCCTTTGAATGGGATGAGCGAGCCCAGGAGTCCTTCGATGCACTTAAGGAAGCCCTAGCATCGGCCCCGGTGATTAGTCCTCCGAATTATAGCCGTGATTTATTATTATATGTGGCTGCATCTTTAGAGACGATTGGGATGGTTTTGGTTCAGGAGGATGAGGAGCTCCAGGAGCATGTCATATATTATCTGAGTTGAAACCTTATTGATGCAGAGATTCGGTATTCTCATGTCGAGAAGCTTGCCTTAGCTACCGTACATGCGGTGCAGCGTTTGAGACATTATATTCTCCTTCGCCAAACCTTGGTTGTTGCCCATGTCAATCCATTTTAATTCATCCTCACACGTAGGATGATTGGGAGAAAATATAATAAATGGATTGTCATTCTGCAAGAGTTTGATCTCGAGTTTGTTTTGGCAAAATCGAAGAAATCTTCAATCTTTGCATAGCTCATATCGAATTTTCTGAGCGAGGCTAAGGAGTCGGTATGTGAAGATACGTTCGTTGATGAACACATTTTCTTGATCTCAACGGCTGACCCATGGTATGGTGATATCATAGTATATTTGCAAACGCAGAGGACCCCTACTCACCTCTCGCGAGATGAGCGACGTCGATTACGTCACGTTTCCAAGAACTACCTCATAGTGGACAATACTTTGTACCACTGTGGAGTACATTCCCTTTTACGACGTTGTTTAACTCATGATGAGGCTGAGGTAGTGCTTAATGATTGCCACGGAGGGGCGTGTGGTGGTCATTTATCTGGGATTTCTACAGCTCAAAAGATTTTGAGAGCAGGATATTTCTGGCCGTCGATCTTCAAGGATTGTATTGAAGCGGTTAAGAGGTGCCACCCTTGCCAGGTGTTCGCACGTAACATGCGCTCGAAGCCTGCCCCGTTACACCCTATTATCACCGCCGGTCCCTTCACCAAATGGGGGCTAGATTTTATGGATTGCAACACAGCTTCGGCTGGGGGGCACCATCATATCATAGTGGCTGTTGATTACTTCACGAAATGGGCTGAGGCAATGCCTACAGTAAAATCCGATGGTGAGACAGCCGCTCACTTCGTATTCAACCAAATCATCTCTAGGTTCGAGATTCTGAGAGAGCTTGTCACTGACCATGGCTCGCACTTTCAGAATCGTATGATGGAAGAGTTGGCATCCAAGTTAGGGTATAAGCAAGAGCACTCCTCTTCTTACTATCCTCAAGAGAATGGACAGGTTGAAGCTGTGAATAAATCACTTAAGTCCATTCTCCAACGAACCATCGCACAAAGCAAGACGAACTGGAATATTATGTTATACCCTGCTTTGTGGGCATACCGAACCGCGGTAAAGACTACCACTGGTTTTTCTCCATATCAGCTTGTTCATGGAGTGGAGTCAATATTATCAGTTGAATGCGAGATTCCTTCATTGAAGTTAGCCATAGAACTCTTACCAGACACTTCACCTTTGGAGGAGCGTTTGGTTCACCTTGAGCAACTCAATGAGCAGCGTAGAGATTCCTTGGTGACTCTAGAGGTTAATAAGCGTCGCGTGAAGGCCCAATACGATAAGTCTATCCATCCAAGAGTGTTTAGTGAGGGAGACTTGGTCCTTTTGTGGGATCAATCGAAAGAACCCTTGGGGGCAGGGAAGTTCAATCCTATGTGGCATGGTCCTTATGTGGTCAAGCGTGTATTAGAGAAGGGTGCCTACGAGTTAGTGGATTATGAAGGGACAGTCTTGGCAGAGCCTAGAAATGGGCTCTATCTTAAGAAATACTATGCATGATCTTTAGCCAAGGATATTTGTTTTATATTATTGTACATCTTTTCTGCATAGTTAGGTCTTGTTTATCGTGATCGGGTTGTCTAGCCATGCAAAGCCTTTATTTATATCCTTCGCAGCTTGATTCCCTTTTTACCGGGAGGGGATTTTCCCCCGAGTGTCGATATCCTACACAGGTATCCTTGCATTGAGCATAGGTATGTTCCACTGCTTGGAACTAGTTTGTTTGCCCTAAATGATACTCGTCTCCTCTAGTTTGTAACTATAAAGCTAGTTTATTCTTTTTTCAAGCTTTTCAAATAACTGAAAAAGACCAAAAAAATCAAAAAACCAAAAAGCCGGACAAGAAAAGATATTATCTTTGGCAGCTGTCGAGTCGTGTCGCCTTCAAATAGAGCACTGTATATCACATCCAATGGTTGGGTTATAGTTTGACTTTAGGAGCTATACTCGTTATCTGAGTTTTATCTCCACCGACTGGTTAAGCTTCTAGTCCCTATGGAGCCTCTATTGATGCCTCCTGCGTCATAGAGATGTCCCAATTTATATATCAAGTCTATGCTTCCTTCATTTAGTCACCATACATCGTTATGTTCTTATTCGAAGGAAGTTGAAACCTAAGTCGGCCATTCCTCAGTTATCTTGACTTTGCATGTCGGCCATTCCCGGTACAGTTACTGGTTCGTGCACCTTATGATCGAGTTCTTCCATATTATATAGCCTTGTTGAGTACCTCGTGTTGGATGATGGGGGATTCCCTAATGCCCTCCTTCCAACGGATTTCATCCCATCGACTTCAGATCATTTATTCTGGGATTGGAGTCTAGAGTCATTTTGAGTGCCTTGAGACTTGCAGTCATCAGTGGCAAGTTCTCTCGCCATCGACAGTTTTGGGAATACATCAATGTCCCCTGATCGATGGATTCTCTCAAGTGTTTGACCTCAACACATTTATTCACACTTGTTAGTTTGCACTCTAGTACCTTGATTCCCATTTTAATTATTGGTGGGTGATCTCGCGTCTGTTAACGGTATACATCAATGACCGGTAATCAGACGATGTACTACTATGTTCGACCTCGACACCTCTATTCACATAGTAGGACATGTACTCGTATTGGTTTGTGTAGAAGACCTTCCAGATTGGTGGCATCCACTATATGCTACCTCCTTGATCGTGCCAGTGTTCATGAGATTTCAGCTCTCGTGACTTGTTCCAGTATATGTCAGACATTTCCAGCCACTTTGGAGATCTTGATCTGTTATATATCTTCAGCCTTTTTGGAGATCTTGGTCCTTTGTAGATATTCATCATGGAGATTCTGATCTATGTATATAGTACGTGGCGATGACCACATATGTGTTATCATGTTTCATGCCTATTCATGGCCATTGTACTCTTATGTATCCGGGACTGCTCTATGTATTTGCAATTATATGCAGAGTTGTATTATGGTATTATGCTGATTGGGTGGCTGGTCTTCCATTTGGGTACCTTCATCACTTCACTTCTGGGATGGACTTATAATGTATTTCGGCCATCGTATAACCCCTCTGATCTCATACATTAGGTGGCATCTGTTATAGCATATTTCACCACACTAGGTGAATCACACATTGTATGGCCTTCCCCTGTCCCGCTGCAGACTCATTAGCCCCTATGGACCACTTTTTGTCTTTTGATGTATCATTGACCATCCCTAAAAACATTAGAAAAATGATATACGCGGCCTTTTCCTCGATAACCACATACATACACAGATATTCCCTCTATAGTCGCGTACATTAGGATGTGTACATAATCCAAAATCCTTTGGAGCGTTCCTTGACTTGGATCCGACTCATATGACTCCTGGCCTTCCATATGCCTTGAGATCGCACGGATTCAACCTTTCAGTACCCATTTGAAAAGATATATAAGGAACCCATTGAGACATTGAAAGCATAAGAGAGAATTGAGAGTAACAAAACTATAGTCCATTGTTGCCAGAACTTATGCTTGAGTCTGCATCCCTTTGTCCCTTGGAGCACTGTTGTGTTCTTCCCAAGCTTGCCTCTTGCTAGTAAGCTTGCTATCGAAGTGATGGAGGATTGAGGTGGTGGAGGCCCAAGTGGGGGATTCAGTTTCTCCGGTTCGCAGACGTGTCGTCAGAGGTTGTCACTTGTAATCTCTGATTCATATTAATAGAAATATCTTTTCCTGTCCAGTAATGTGTATTTGAATGAATATTGTATCCATTGGAATATGTCAAATTATTATACATTATTGATTATATATGCTAGAATAGATCTAACACCATGAAATATAGTATTCTTGTATTGTTTACTTGTTGTTGAGGACGTGCTATAACAATTCAAGCTGAAGATTGGAAAGCTCAACGGGGATCTACTTCAACCGTCCGGAATAAGGTATGAGGTTTGATCCCTTAGTGTTAGATGTTTTTATTTCTATTGCATATTGGGAAATATTGATTTTTGGAGTCTAGCTGTCTGTTGTGGTACCCCAAGCCATAGGAATTTCTCTCCGTAACACAAAGTCGAATCCCTACCATGATACAAGCCATTTAATTATGAGGCCACTAACTGCGAATCAAGACGTACCTCAAGAGAGTGAATACCATGAGAGATGGAATAATGTAATAACTCAATCATGGCACTATAATTAGCAATATTGTTCGATGAAGGTCGTAAAAAAACACCTCTTGAAGACAATACTTGACCCATAGGAATATAAATCATCCAAGCAGCCGAAGTAGAGTTTCGAGTGTGGCAGCTAGCACCATCAGTGAATTCTACATAAACTGAAGAATCTATTGACATCTGCCACAACAAATAGAATCAAGTCAACAAACTCGATCACCACAAGAACACCAAAACCAAGTTGTGAAAATGTACAATAATATACAAAATATCATCCTCGACTGATAATCACACATATTACTTTTTAAGATAGATCCCATTTCTAGGCTTCGCCAAGGCTATCCCTTCATAATCAACAAACTCGTAGGCACCTTTCTCTAATACTCGTTTGACCACGTAAGGCCCATGCCACATAGGGTTAAAATTTCATGCCCCCAATGGTTCCTTAGCTTGATCCCACAAAAGGACCAAGTCACCTTTACTAAACCTCTGAGGACAGACAGACTTATCGTACTGGGCCTTAACGCGATGTTTATTAATCTCAAGAGCCACTAAAGCATCTTGAAACTGCTCATTAATTTTCTCTAAGTGGACCAAAGGCTCTTCCAATGCAGAAGTCTCTGGTAAAATATCTGCGAGCTAGTTTCAAAGAAGGAATTTCGCACTCAATCGGTAAGATCAACTCCACCCCATGCATAAGCTAATATGGAGAAAAATCGGTGGTAGTCTTGACCAGGGTTCAATAATCCCACAAATAAGGATATAACATGATATGCCAATTGGTCTTGCTTTGTGTGATGGTTCATTGGAGAATGGACTTAAGTGATTTATTCACTGCTTCAACCTGTCCATTCGCTTGAGGATAGTAAGATGAGGAATTCTCTTGCTTATACCCTAACTTCAAAGACAACTCAACCATCATATTATTTTGAAAGTTCCTGCCATGGTCAGTGACAAGCTCCTTCGGGATACCAAACCGGGTGATAATCTGATTGATTACAAAATCCACGACTGTCTTACCGTCGAATTTAATATTGGTCATAGCCTCTACCCATTTTGTGAAATATTCAACAACCAATATAATGCGATGATTCCCCCCAGCTGAATCTAGGTTTCAATCCATAAAATCAACCCCCCACTTGTTGAAGGGACCAGCGGTGATAATCGGATGCAAAGGGGTAGGATGCGAGTGCATGTTCCATGCAAACACCTGGAAAGGGTGGCACCGGTTGACCGCATTAACACAATCTTTAAAGATGGATGGAAAAAAATATCCCTCTCTCAAAATATTTTGAGCTGTAAAAATCCCAGATAAATGACCACCACATGCCCCTCCACACAAATCATTCAACACAACCTCGGCCTCTTCGTGAGTTAAGCACCAACGAAAAATGGAGCAACCCCATGGTCATACAAAGTGTTATCCATAATGAGGTAATTCTTCGCTACATGACGTAGTCGTCGAAGCTCATCTCATGAGAGGTGAGAAGAAACCTTAAAGGTTTACAAGTAAACAATAATGTCCCCATACCATGGGTCCACAATCGAAATGAGTAAAATGTGCTCATCAACGAATGAGTCCTCATGAACCTCTCCTTCCTCCAAACTCAGAAAATCATATATGAGCTCAGTAAAAATTAATGACTTCTTCGATTTTTCCAAAAAAACCTCAAGATCAAATTCTTGCAAAATCACAATCCATTTATTGTACTTTCTCCCTATCATCCTTCTGGTGAGGATGAAATGAAATGGATTAATGTGAGCCACAACAAAAGTTTGGCGAAGAAGGATATAATTCCTCAAACGTTAGACCGCATGGAAGGTATCTAAGGCTAACTTCTTGACATGAGTATAACGAAGCTCCACATCAATAAGGTTTCATCTAAGATAATGGATGGCATGCTCATGAAGCTCCTCATCCTCTTGAACCAAGACCATACCAATCATCTCTTGAGACATGGCCACATATATCAAAGAGTCACGGCTATAGTCAGGTGGACTAAGCACAGGGGTCGATGCCAAGGATCTCTTCAAAGCATCGAAAGACTCCTAAGATCGCTCATCCTAGATAAATAGTGTGTCTTTCTTCAATAAATGCATGAATCCTTTAGTCAAATTGGAAACATTGACTATGAATCTTCGCAAGAAGTTCACCATACCTTGAAAACATTGAAGATGTTGAATATTATGTGGGGGAGACAATTGAAGTATTGCCTCAACCTTCAAAGTGTCGACCCTTATACCCTCCTTGGAAACATTGAACCCTAGTAAGCGACCAACCTTCATGCAAAAGATGCACTTATGAGTATTTAACTGAATTTGATAACGATGACATCTTTCAAAAACCAAACGCAAATGATAAGGATGACGCACCCTCATACGAGAGTGAGAAGCTAATTCATCCAAATAAACTTCAATTATGCTTTTAATATTGTGAAAGGTGAAGGTCATAGACCGTTGAAAAGTAGCTCTAGCATTTTTAAGGCTGAAGGGAATCTTTCGATATGCAAATGTACCCCAAGGACAAATGAAAGCAGTCTTATGTTGGTCCTCGAGTTTAATCTGGATCTGATTATATCTTGAAAATCCATCCATGAAGGAGAAAACCTCGCTCCTCACACACTCATCCAAAATATGATAAATAAATGGTGTGGGGAAGTTATCCTTAGGACAATCTCGATTCAAGTCTCTAAAATCAGTGCATACACAAATCGTTCCTTGCTTCTTATCCACCAGAATGGGGTTTGACACCCATTCCATCAAGGGAATGGGATAGATGAATCCAGCCTTGAGCAACTTCTCTATCTCTGCCTTAATAGCGGATTCTTTCCTAGGATTCATCGCATGCAAACGTTGTTGAACCGGTTTAGCATCTAGATAGGTTTTAATTTCATGTTCGACAATGTGAGGGTCAATTCCTGGCATCTCCTCATATGACCAAGCAAACACATCTCAAAATTATTTAAAGAGCTCGGTGTATTCTCTCACCTCATCGAGGGAACAATCCACCCCAATGTACACATTTTTAACCTTGCTAAGAATGAGAGAAATGTTAATAGGTATAGTTGGTGATAAGTTGGCCATGTTCCCTTTGGCATACTTGCTAGGAGAGCCTAATGGGACCATGGGCCTACCAAATTTCTCGTTATAGATCGTCCTATAGCCATCACACTCTATATCATCAAGATTAGGGAAAAAGTAAGATCTATGATGCAACTCTCCCCAAGGTAGTTCTACACCAGACATAGCTTCAAGAATAGCCTCATCCATTGGAAAAATGTCATTGAAGCAATCATGAGAGTGAGATGACGCAACATCCCAAGCAGGAAGTGCATAAGGGTCCTCCTCCTCCATCTGCGAAGAGGAAGGACTAGAATATACAAAATAACCAAAATTAGCTTGATAATCGACAAATGTTGTATATAATGGCATGTCCATCTTAGTAGGTATAGAATCTTCACCCGAAGTACTCAGAGAAGGAAGAGTCCAAGGATCCTCCAAATGCAAAGTGCGAAAAGGAACCGAACTCAGTGATGTTGAGGCCTTACCAATACTAGAACCTATCATAAGAAAGGGTGCAGTACAATTAAAAGTTCCCATCAACAAAGGATACATTCCCACCCAAACATTCTCAGTTGTCGGCTGAGAATGATCGATAACTGAGATAGAAGCTCTCGATGACGCTTTCGAACTAGAATTATCAAAATATATCTGATCAATTGTAACAATCGTCCCATCCAAAGGAAAACAAACAACCCTGAATAGGGATGATGCAACTGCTTGCATGTTATAAATCCAATTCCGTCCCAATAAAAAATTATAGTCGAGGGGATAATCAACCACCTCAACCTCAATTGTAACGGTATTCCCCCCAATTGGACCTCAAGGGAAGGACATATACCATGTGGCCAAAAATATCTTCCATCAAACGTATTCAACATGGTTCCAGACTTAGACAACGTAGGAGAACCCAAACCATTCCAACATGCTAAAGACATATTGGAAGCCACAACTCCTTTATCAATCACTGTGTGTTTGATGGTGTTGTTCAGACACTCTACATGAACCAAAAGGGACACATAGTAAGGAAAGCAAGGATGTACTACATGAGTTTCAAATTTAATCACTGAAGAAGAGTTTCCATCACCCACTCCAAGAGAAGACAACAAGGCCTTCCTATACGGAGGGCAAGTCTGAAGAACTTCTAAATCAGGCATCGCACAAGGAGTCTAGCTGAAATCCTCGACAATGGAATTGTATGACGTACCATAATCTTTAGCATGCATCACAACATTTTTGTAAGACATCATGTTGATGCAACCATGGACACTATCGGCGTTCGGTGGGTTTTGACCCCCACCAGAAGAACTACCAGGGTCCACGATCCTCAAGTTCATATTTTGGTTTTGCAGTAAAGGATCCATCAACATAGTTGGGCTCTGTGTGATGAAATTCAAAGTGTCTTCAATCTAAGGGCACAAGTGAGTGAGGTAATCATCCCCACAAATCTTGCAAGGAAATTTAACCTTACATTTAGGTTTCTTATCCCCCCCCCAACATTATTTTTTTTCTTGTCATTATTAGAATTTTCATTCCTATTCCCACCCTTTCAACTGTTTTTACCTTTCTTCTTATTTCATCCAGGTTGCTAGTTACCTTTCTGGTTCGACGATTACACTGAAAGTACATCCATCATTTGGGTGGGATGAGATGAAGTTGTAGCTTGTCCTGACACAGGCTGGTTAATAGACAACTTATTCATTTGATTTGTAACCAAGTCTGCAGGTTTATCACTTGCGGAGCCAACAATGCCATCGGCATGTGGCCTATACTTGAACTTAGGGTCAAAATTGGATCTAGGTGCATTCGGTATGATCTCATACAAGAGCCCAGATTGAGCATAAATCAAATCTAACTGCTGAGCTCGAAATATAGCTTGTTACTCATTCTGCACTCCGAATGTGGAAACATCCTTCGCTATATAAGGAAATAACGACTTGAGGAACCACTCCAAAAGAAACTCTGGTGGAATGAAGGCCTTAATAAACCTCTTCCGTCTACACCATTCTTGAATGTGATCAGAGATATGGGTGTCTTTGTCCTGCTGAAATGTTGACAAGAGTTCAGTACCGACATCGTGATGCACAGTTAGCTGAAAGTGATTGAGAAAGATCATAGCTAAGTCATTAAAATTCATATAAGTACCCCTAGGAAACTCTATATACCACTTCGTCGCAGGACCCATGAGGGTGCGTTGAAATAGTCTTAAACAAACAGAATTGTGATTCAATGAGTTTGAAGAGCACCATAGGTGGAAATTTGTAACATGCTCACCAAGATCTTCTACAGTCTTATCTTCGAACTTTGGAATGTCTGAAGGAATCTTGGAGGGAATGACCAACCATGCTGATTCATGAGATACTGGATCATTAGTCAATCTCGACAAGTCAAGTAAATTCAACATTACAAGGAAAGGGAGCCTAGGTTGAGCTATTTCGTTCCATGCTCCCTGATAGGACTGGTTCACATAGGTATGATTGTTATAAACACCATGGCCTTGTCCAGTGGGATAGCAGCCTCCTCCCCTTTGACCCATATAGGGTTGCATGGGAATATGATAGTTTGTATTACCTTGAGACTAGGGTGCTATGAAGCCATAGTTATAATATCGATAAGCAGGTTGATACCTAGACCCATAAGGTGTATAAGTTTGTCCATAATATGCTCCATAAGATGGCCCATAAGACACTCCATAAGATGGTACATACACTTCTAACACATGAGGAGACACATAGCCTTGTGACACTACGATGTGACAAGATGAGGGATGAACATGGCTAATGATAGTACTTCAGCCCGAAGGACCATGAGAGTTAGGAGGATGTGTCATTAAAAATTAATTTGAAGGAATCGGTGTTGAAGACAATGGAATATGGGAAGGGATGTAACTTGTGCCCCCAATATTCACATGTCTAGGGTCAGTTCCACCAATGGGAACACCATTACTAGCCCTAGGGCATGTGTGTGAAGGTACTCCCACTGCAGGGGTGGAAGGTGCAATATGATTACTATCGAACCTCTTTGCATGGAAAGGAATGGAAGTGCCCCTAGCCACAACACTAGGCTCAACACCTGATTCAACATTGGGACCTGGACTGGTCTCGGGAAGGTTTGGCATGCCATACCTAAATGTTCTAGTGTTAGTGGGTGCATGGTGAGTCTCACTGCTCGGATTATGTGACCAATACCAGTGGTCTGTGTTTATGTAGTTTGGAAATTGTGATAATACATCATGTGGTGTCTCAACCACAGCGTGGTCAGGTAGGTCCGGAGTCCCATACTTACTCGAAGGTGCAACCTCCCACATGTGAGGTTGAGAAGAGGGATGCTACAGGATCTCAGACATATGAGTTATGGTGAGATCTGTGTGTGAATCAAAGTGAGTATCAGTCTGCCCAGACTATCTGGTTCTCTCTCCCAAATGAGGAGACGTAGAAGGAAGAAGACCTTCTAAATTATGAGAATGGCAGGGTGTCGGACCCAGATCCACTAAGAATCAACAAAAAGAAAAGACTTAAACTAACTACGCAACACTAAGCAATCTAGCGTACATAGAGCACACTCCTAAGAAAATATACAACCAAAATACAGGAAAACCAAGGGGAGGATATGTGAGCTCCCGAATGCAGTAGGTATGTCTCACTTAGGAGAGGCTTGAGACTCCCATACACTATAAGCGGAGGTGTGTAACCAATTATAGAGGCCCTTAGCTTCAACGCGTAAAGCAATTGTGTTGTTCGACCCCTACCTAGCTAGGATACTCACATAATAACCTTTGCAAGTACCCCCTATGATACCTAGGTAAGGCAACTAAGGTCACCCCAATATAACCAATTCTCAAGTGGACATTCATAGGAGGGATCGACCGTATGGGTAGGGTAGCAAATCCCAAAGCTCCAATGCACCAACCAGTACCTTAAAATCCCCCAGATACGAATACGATCCTGTTAATATATTTGATGCTCATAGAAAGTGGCCAAGGGCTATCCCAACCACAATCATGTACGCTACCTCGTGCTTAAATTCGGTGTAAGAGGAGGTTCTTGAGAAACACTAATTATACCAAGGATTTCTCTCTCTCACCTGGACAGACACCTACTTATTTTGTTTAGTAGTCTTGGAGAATTGACTCGCAATGAACTATTCCAAGACTCTAAAACCTAATCTTGTTGATGAACCCTATAAAATAAAAGTGTGTAATTCATTTTAATTAAGCCTTTATTTTAATGGTTGATATTACTCACAGGGAAATGGTCGTGCAACTAATGATAGTATGACTCAACAGTGAAATAAATGTGCACACCTAACAAACAATGCAAGGTGCAATTTTGTCGAATGAAAAACAAGGTATGCCACTACATGAGATGCATGTTTTTTCCTTCAAATGAAAATGCAATCATTCCTAAATGAAAACCTGACTATAATTTCAGTAAGCAAACCTAATGCAAGTACCATGCAAGTGCAAAAATGCAAAAGTGCATAAGTATGCAAAAATAAAATATTTTTGTATTTTTGAAATAAATGAGATGTAAAAGAAGCACAAAGACTCTACCACTCTCAGACCCTACAACAACTCATAGACAGGAGCCAAGAAAGGCACCAATATAAAACAAATCTAATGCACTAATCCCAAAACAAAAAAGGAAGAAATGAATGACAAGAACAAAATCTAATTAAAAAGAAATCAAAGAGGGTCTCTGGTTAGAAACAGAGGCAGTATACAGACACTAGCAACACCCAAGAAGACTCAGCAATAATCAAAACTCACCCAGCAACAGTCAATCCTCCAAATAAAGCTCAAAACATAAGCATATGTGACTGTTCACAGAAATATTGCATACACACACGGGAATTCATGAGAAAACCGCGTGTATACGCAAATGTGAAGAAAATACTTGCGTACAGGAAGAAAAAGAGGGAAAAATGATAATCCAAGGTGAAATTAATCCTACAGGACACTACTGGGAAAACATATCTCCAGATCCGACACATAAATAGATAAATAAAGAGAAATTCAAGCACATTGTGCACTCAATCCCCCCCAAAAAATAACTGGCAACCTCCATAGTGGAGTCGCCAATTTTGTTACGGAGAGAAAATTCATATGGCTTGGGGGTACCACAACAGACAATATGACACTAGAAATCAATCCTTTCCAATATGCAAGAACAACAAAAACATCTAACACTAAGGGATATGAATCGTACCTTGTTCTGGATGGTTGATGTAGATCCTCGTTGAGCTTTTCCAATCACGCTTGTATCCACAATTTGCTCTCAAAACCAACAAACAAGACAAGCACGATATATATATTTATGTGTTAGAACTACTCTAGCATATATAATCAACCATGTATAAGAAAATAAATACATCCATGGGTACAATATTCATATTTATGCACATGTATTGGACAGGAAATGGATATTTCTATCAATAAATCAGAGATACAATAGTGACAAACTCTGTCGGCACTTCTGCGAACTGGAGAAACTGAGTCCTTGTTGTAATTTCACGGATCACATAAGGTTACCAATAATACACACTAAAACATATATAAATCTTAAACAGAGACAAGAGATAAGAATAGCTAGAATTAAACAGATTATATTATTACAATGAGTCCATACAATGCAGAGAACTGAACTGAGTTCTCGTCTGGCTCAACAGCCTAATATATATGATTTATAGATGGTTACAAAATAACTACCTGTCAGTTTGGTGAACCGACGCGACATTAGATGGTTGACCTAATCTCTTATTTTAGTCGGTCGACTGACTTAGTCGGCTAATTGACTAAGTCGGCCCATCGACTTAGTCGGCTGATCGACTAAGTCGGTCTTTGTTCAAGTTGACTTATCGACTTGCTCCTTCTACATCTCCCCCACGAACAAAACGTTTCTTCGTCTCGAAGAAACAGGGAGGTACACAAAATTTGTTTTTTTTGGTCCTTCAAAAAATCTACTGTGGCGGACTGTGAAGACAGATGGTTGGTCATTTCTATACACAGACCTCAATAATGGATGGAGCTGTGATGGCGAGGTGATGTTGGAAATCCATCCAACTCTGCAAATATTTCTGGATGTCGATGGTCAGTGCGGTTAATTTTGACAGGACCGACATCTTCTTCGAGATGGGGACTTCAGCTATCATTTCCATGTTGGGGCCCATGAACTGGTTTTTCTCTTCTATAATCTTGATAAGTCATTTCATTTATGGGCAGATGATGTCGACTTTCTCTAAGTTGGGGAGAGCTTGTTGCACCCACTGATGTGTTTCGCATTCCAGTTTCTGCAGTTTGGTGGTTTCCAGCACTATCTGATCTTCTATTGTTGGTCTAAGTGCTGCCTTCCTGGGTTTTCTGCTCTCCAATGCCTGAATCCCTTGCTGAGTCTATCGTGTCTGCTGATAGACTTGCCCATAGTGAGTACGCTAGTCTCTTAGTACTTCTTTGGTTACGACAGACTCCTCCATATGGTCCTGCAATATTTTGTACACTTCTGAAAATGCAATGTGTTGTGCTAGTAGGATTCTGGCAGTTTCCTCTTTCTATTCCTCCTTAGTTTCCTGAATGTGCACTTGGAGGGTCGACACCATGCTCTCGAATAGCTGATATTCTCTTTCAAGCGGCCTATCTGTGTCGGTCTTGATAGGTCTTGGCAAGACAGACTGGGCCAAATTCCTGCATTTGTCAAGAAACTTGATCTGGTCTATGTGTTTGGCCTGAAGTTCTTTATTTTTCCTTGCACTCCTCGACTTTGCTTTGCTTGCTAGGGTTTTGAGGAGTTGTTCCATCTCTGAATCAGTCAAGGAACTTGCGTCCCTCAAGCTAATTTGGATTTTGGGAGACTTCCCATGATGCTCCTTCCTTTTCTTGTGCTTTCCAGCTTCTGTCTCTTGTGTACCTACAACAGTTGATCCAGGAACTTGGGTTTGTAGGTCAAAAGCTGATGGTTTATCTGATTGGGGAGGTGGGATGGTAGCTACCTATGATTGTGTCGATGTAATCGGTTTTGGTGGGCTTGTCTCTGACTTAGGGGGTGGTGGTGGTGGTGGAGATGGTGGTGGCGGTGGTGATGGAGTGGGGAAATGGTCGGGGGTGATGGGTTTGGGGGAAGTATGGTGTGGATTTACGTCAGAAAGCATGTCTGCTCTCGGCGGTGTAGTGGCTGGTAGGTCGGCTTGGGGTACGGGGTCGGTCGGTTCAATAGTAGAGGTCATAAGTCCAATCACGTCCTTCTTTGTTGGATTGTCATGTGAAGGTCAACGTGATGGTTGCAAATACTGAGGGTTGTGTTCTGCTATCTGTATACATGGGATCCTAGGTGGAAATTTTCTGGGCCAACTGAAACAGTGCAGGCAATGTCTCGAAGAAAACTTTTAATTCGATATCTTTGTCAAATTTTTCTTTTACCATCTCCGGCATTGTGCTTTTGTATAAGTCGAGGGGGCTAACTGACTGTTGTGCCGGTGCTTTCTCCTCAATTATTTGTGTCGGTGATGGAGGTGGAGGTGTCGATACAAGATCAATGACGTTTTTAGGCGTCGTCGTAGTTTTTTCTTTCTTTGGTCGACCTGCTAGGGCTCCTGCTTCGACAAAACGCTGGAACTGGGTTTCAACCGGCACTTTATTTGCAGTGACATCCTCTATAATGTCGAGGGTCATAGCTGCCAGTTTGTCTTCATCATTTGGTGATTCGACAATGATAAGTTTGCACTTACCTTTTCCTTGTTGTTGTTCTTGCCCATTTATTTTCTTCCTGACTGCTGCTATTTCATTGGCGAGTTTCCAAATGATGCCCTTCTGTAACATCATACTCAAGGTTGTCTGGTTCGACTTTGTCTGTCGGTGCCTGAGTTGGGATGACACTTGCTGGAGCTGGACGAGTTGTTTGCTGCTGTGGTTGTGGCTTTGGTTTTGCAGGCTGTGGTACTGCTTTCTTTGCGGTCGGAGGTTTGATAGTTATTTGTAGTCGACCAGTGGGTTCGACCGGTGTGTCCTCCAACACAAATGTGCTAATGTAGAGGTTGAGCTCATAGTCTTCCTCTTTCTCTTGGTCGGTGAGTGGCTTCTCGATCGAGAAGTCGATCTGTTTCAATACTGCTGGTACTGGTATCTTCGTCCTAGCCTGTCGAGACAATTCTCGGAATATTTGGTCGACAGACAGATAGTAGTCGAGGGCTTTGGCATTGGATGCCTCGCCCTACATGTACCACACCGAGGTATGGTCGAGCTCTAGCTGGATGTGGAAGTTCACAGGTAGATTTCGTCAGATGTTCTGAGGCACCCTCCATCTAGTTGTGCGAACTTTCAGTTGTTGGAACCAGTTCTCCAGGAATACTTTCCCTCACTCTAGTTCATGTAGGGTTTCTTTCTGGGAGAAGGGTTTAAACCTCCACATGTCAAACCTTGATGGTTCCCAAAATACTGGGCTCCCTTCTGGGCAGATTTGGTACATAACGATCCATAAGATGAGGGAGGGGAACTTGATGATTCCCCCCATCTCTTGGCATCACTCACAGATGGTTTTTATCATGTCGACGACAAACTCTCCCCATCTGTAGAGTCATCCGTCGGTGGCAATAGTGTCGACGGTTTCTAGCATTTATAACTTGAGGTCGTTGCCTCGACCTGCTAATGTGAGTGTGATTGCAATTATTTTGGCCACAATCTGTGGCGTTCGAGTTGTGATTTGGCCGATCATCAACCCTTTTGATTTTTTTCCGGAAGGTGATCCCGTAATCTCTTCGACTAGTCCTTCTTTGATTCCGACTGGTACAGGGTCTCCTTTATTAGACAGGTCAGTCAGTTTGGAGATGACATCTCCAAAAATGTTGATCGGCTCATCAAAATAGAACCGACTGTTGTGATAGTGACTGATGATGAATTTCACAGCAGCTTTCTTCGTGCCACCAAAGCTAGCCATCAGTGGGGCGTTGGCGTAGCTAAAGAGAGTGCTACATTGTATTTTCTGTGCTACCTGAGTTGCCTTTTTGTCAACAAAGGCCCACTCTTGGATCTCGGCCCATAGCTTCTACCATGGGCCTTCCTGTACTTTGGCATTTTTGATGTTCTTCAGTCTGCGGACCAAGGGTGTATCCGCAGCCTGTATCTCTTTTGCCTTGGTCGATGCTATGGTTTGCTTGGGGGCCATTATGTCTGTTTGGTCCATGTTACTATAGGGTTCTCATTTTTTGGTCAACTGATTGTTCAGATTCTTTGGTTGTATAGGTTGGGGTGAATGAACCTTCGGCTGTCTGGTATTTATAGGCGATGACGTGTTTGGATGTGGCGATGGCTGCATTAATGGCGGACATGATGTTCCAACCGGAGGACGTGAGTGTGATTTAATGGTGACTTGCTTTCGGCACTCAAGGTCATGAATGCGTGATGGGACTATCGAGGTCATCGGCTGGTGTCGGTGTTGAGAATGGTCGACAGGAATGGTCGATGAAAATGGTCGAGGGTTATGATGTCGGTTGTCAAAATGGTGATTTCCTATCATGGTTTTGTGTCTGTGGGGTATATTTTTTGGGGGAGTTTTTAGTTTTGTATGTATTTCGGTTGCCGGTTACGGGCGTTATATTTTTATTTTTTATTTTTTTTTAGTTTCTGTAACATTTTAGTTGAGCTCCATTAATGAGCTTCCGAAATACTAGGCCCTGTATCGTCCTTAGTCGGACTGATCCATTGGGGTGTATCTCTTCGATAATGTAAGGTCCAATCCACTCTATGTGGAGTTTCTTAGGTTTTCCTTTGATTTGACTATTGTAGAGTAAAGAAAAGTCACTGACCGCTAGGTTCTTGTTCTTGATGTTGCGGTCGTGCCATGCTTTCTGTTGTTGCTTCTGAATTTCTTGGCGTTGTATGGCGATGAGTCTATGCTCTTCCAACTTACTGAGCTGAAATAGTCAGTCCTTCCTTCCCTGTTCAACATTGACATGTAGGATTTTTGTGATAGTAGGCGTCTGTTGTCGGAAGTGTAGAGGCACTACTGCTTCTTGTTCATAGACTAGTCGAAAAGGGGTTTGGTCGGTCGACCATTTATAGGCTGTTCTGTATGCCCATAAGACTGGAGGTATTTTCTCATCCTAGTCATCCTTGTCAGCATTACATATTTTGGTTAACCCTTTCATTAATGTTTTATTGAAAGCTTCAATCGCTCCATTTGACTGAGGATGATATGCTATACTCCGTCAGTGGTCGATTTGGAACTGGTTGGTCAGGCTTTTGATAGTTTTGTTGATAAAGTGTGTCCCTTGGTCGCTAATCAAGGTTAGTGGGCATCTGAATCTAGTGATGATGTTTTCATAGATAAACTTAGTGGCTATCTCACTCAAACATGTATCGACGGGTTCAGCTTTTGCCCACTTAGTGACGTATTCTACTACATTAATAATATACCTTGCACTTGATCTTTCTGCTGGGATAGGAAATGGTCCTATGAAGTCTATAGCCCAGATTTCGAATGTGAGACTGGGGTTTACTGATATCAAGGGCATTTCTATACTAGGCAAGGGTCGACCAAGTCATTGACATCTGTCACATTGACTAACAAAACTTTTGCAATCTCTGTGGAACGTCGGCCACCATAATCCTGACTGTTGGATTTTCTTTGGAGTTGTGTCTGCTTGGAAATGTCCTCCTGCAGGTCCATAGTGTGCTTCATGCATGATTTGGTCTCGTTCATCCTTGAGTACACACCTGTATGGATGTTGTCTAATCCCATTTTGTATAAAAATCCATTAATGAGATTGTATGGTGTAGCCTTCATAGCTAAGATTTCTTTTTTCTTGGTATTCATACCTTCAGGTGCCTATCCATTTTCTAAGAACTGAGCTATTTCCTCTAGTTCTAATGGCACTGCTTCTATGTGAAATAAATGTGCATCAGGTAAGTCGTCGTCGACCCCGGTCGATTCCTCTCCTGTGTCTATTTGGGATAGATGGTCGGGCCCGACATTTAGCTTTCCTAGTCGGACAACGACTTCGAACTTAAATTCTTGGAAAAGGANAAGGTACTTCAGGGCTTGATGGTCGGTATAGAATGTGAAGGGGTTGGCTAAAAGGTAATGTCGATACTTTTGGAGGGAAAAGACCATACCTAGGGCTTCTCTTTCTATAGTCGAATAGTTTCTTTCAGCCTTATTTCATTTGTGACTATTGTAAAATATGGGGTAATCCATTCCATCATCCCCTGGTTGAGTTAGGATTGCTCCTATTGCTATCCCTGATGCATTGATATGCACATGGAATTTGATCGACCGGTTTGGAAATTTTAGGATGGGGGCTTCGACTAGTTTTCTTTTTAATTTCTCAAATGAGATGTGACATTCCTCTGTCCAGTTAAACTCTTGATCTTCCTTTAATAGCTCTTCGAGAGGATAGGTCATATCGACTGAATAGTATCTGATAAATTTTCTGTAATAGCCTGTATGGCCAAGTAACACCCTGACTTGTTTGGGGTTTACTGGTGGTTTCAGGTTGAGGATAATTTTAATCTTTGCAAAGACAACCTTGATACCTTCTTTACAGACAATGTGCCCTAATAGTATCCCTATGGGAGTCATAAATATACATTTCTTAATGTTCAAGGAGAGTTGAATCTGTCGACATCTCTCCAGCATAAGTCTGATCCATTTGTAATGATCTTTTAAGGTGGAGTATATTGTCCAGTGATCGAAGTATACTGCCATGGTCTTATATATGTATTCTTGGAATGTTTTAACAACAATTCTAGAAAACACTGCAGGTGCATTCTTTAATCCAAAAGGCATAACTTTGTAAGCAAAGGAACCAAATTCACACACAAATGTTGACTTCTTTTGATCTTCTTTAGCTATTGGTACTTGGTTATAGCCTGAGAATCCATCTGTAAATGAGTAACATTCATGTCCTGCAACTTCATTCAAGATTTCATCAGCATAAGGGGTTGGGAATGGGTCTGTCAGTGTTACTTTGTTGAAATCCCGAAAGTTGACACAAATTCTTAGCCTGGTCGGGTCATGTTTCTTGGGCTGTATGACCATTGGGCTTGCCCATTATGATTGGTCGATAAGGTAGATGATTCCTGCTGCTAACATGTTATCAATTTCCTTTTTGACTATTTCCTTGTATTTGTGAGCCAGTTTATAAGGTCTTTTCTTAACAGGTTGAACATCAGGCTTAGTATCAATTTTCATTTCACCCATTTCTTGGACTAAGCCTTTTAGGTCTTTATAGTCCCTGGCAAAGACATCTTGGAACTCTCTTAGTAACGTCACTATCTCTGTGGTCCGTTGTTCGTTCCAGTAGTCACCAATTTTTGCTAGTTTTGGTCGGTCATCGTTTGTGATGTTGACTTCTTTAGTTTGTACTTTGGCATCTAGCCACTCTGGTGCTTTAGCTTCATTAATCGGTTGACTTCCTTCTTTGAACTATGAGAATGTGGCAGGGAAGTCGGCTGCAGTCATTCTGTCAATATCTTGTTTGTCGGTTGTTGCGATTTTCAGGATCGATCGGATAGGTTTTGCTGTTTCGACGTGGTTGGATTTCCATCTGAAGCTCTTGCCTTCTGTGTTTTCATTTTCTAATTGTACACGGATCGACTGTGGTCTTGACCATGCTTGTAGATTGTTACAGTCTTTTATCTGTCAATGGTATCGTAAGGGTTGGTTTTCGGTCGGTTGGATAAACTGTTTGATTTTCTTTGCTGTCTCAGCCAGATTTTCATTTTGAGGTATGAAGTTGAAGTCTTTAATAAAATTTTCCCTGAGTTCGTTCCATAAGAAGGTTTCACCTCTAGCTTCTTCCATCTTATACCATTTGTTTGGCAAGTCGGCTAGGGTTGAGGGGAACAAATGTGGCCATGTTCGCTCATCCTTGTATCCAAGTCTTCTCCACTCCTTTTCACAAGTTTTGATATGTTCTTCTGGGTTTTGAACTTAAGTAAATACAGGTATATGAACTTGCTGGGTTAACTTCTTACCTCCAAACCTCTCCACAATGTAATTCGAAGTAGTTGTCCAGGTCTGTAGTTTTGTCTGATGGGTATCCCACCATCTAGCTGCTTGACCTGTAAACATTTCAACTAGGCTTTCAAGTCACCCATGTTCACCAATATTTTTAGATACTTTCTCAATATGCATGACTGGTGATTCCCTCTCCTTATACCTTGGTAGTTGTGTAGTATTTAAGTTGGTTGGTTGTAAGGTAGGGCATTCCCTTATTTTATTTTCGAAGATTTTTGGGACAATGGATACTATGAAGCACTGTTGGGTGGGATTTTTCTGTACTTTTTGTATAGTCCAACACCCTCTTGCTTGAGTTTCATAATTCTCAATCTCCCAATCGTATAATTCAGCATTTGAGTTATAACCAATTGAGTATTGGTTACCTAATTTAAGTTCTCCATGGATGTTTGGTTCTGTGTAGTCTGCTTTGTTGTGGATTTGGTAAAGTTGTCTAACATCGAATTCCTCATCAATAGGTTCAGTCCAAGGTTCCCCTTGGGATGGATGAATGGGTACAATGACCTTTTGACTGTTTCCTTTTAATTTGATTCGTTCCTTGTCCAAGGATATGGATGCTTTCATCTTTCTACCCCAAGGTCGACCGACTAGTGCTAGGAAGGAGTTGGCTCCTTCTTTTGGGTCAATGATTTTGAAATCAACCTTGGTCGAGATTCCTTTAATAGTCATATCGACGTTTTTCCAGACTCCAATGGGTTCAATTAGGCCTTGGTCAGCTAATTTCAGGTATATGCCTGACTCATAAAGTCAAGGTTGGCCCATTTGTTCCCAAGTGTCACAAGTCATGATATTTACCTGTGACCCTAAGTCGAGTACTACTTGTCGGACATGGTAAACTTCAATTTCCAGGTCGACAAGTGGGTCGGCATCACTTTTGTCTTTTTGGTTCAAGCTGCAGATGTTTTTTGTTTGTTTTCAGGGTTTGTACCTTTTATTTCATGCAATAAGTCAATGAACTGAGATATTGATTTGTCTATTTGAACAAGTTGGATTAGTTGATTTGTTGTGTTGGGTCGAATGTTATCGATGTCTTCTTGTCATGCAATGTCTTGAAAGACATGGGTTGCTTCTTTATATGTTTGTTTTTCATGCCATGGATCAGGATAGACATTTGTTTCCTTAATCTTACTAATTCGAGGGTTATCAGTTCCTGTTTTTGTTCCTTGTCGAGTTACAATATGTAAATTTTTAGTGATTATTACATCATGTTTTTGCACACAAGACAAGACATTAACATTTTTCTTGGTATTAATTTTTTATAACATAGTAGGGAAATCCTCAAGTGAATGATCACCTACTCCGCAGTGGGTATAGAATTTGAGATCGGTCCTATCCTTTTATGGACAGTCTGCATACCGGTGACCTTCTTTGTAACATATAAAACATTGGATGGGTCGGCGCGGCTGTATGTCACGATTCCCAGGGAATCAACCTCTTCCTCCATAACCTTGGTGTCAATTATCGTATCGGCACTCATATCATCGGCCGTCGTATCTTTGTCCATTCTGATCATTTGGTGGATTGTTTTGCTCATGATTTTGTGCCACCGCATTTGTTTGGTATACCGCCTGATAGTTCTGTCAGTTCTTTAGGTTTAACTGACAGTCGGTAGTGTTATGACTTTTGGTTTCGCAGATGGCGCACCAGGAAGCCTTGTCGTTCTTCATGTTAAACGAGCAGTCTATTGTAGAGTGATCTCCGTGTTCCTAGCAAATGTCGCAAAAGGATTTGGTCTGTACAAATCGGACGTCTTGTCGGCTATATTCTTGTCGACAGATATCTTTCGAGTGGTCGTTTGTTGAGCATTTGGTGCACCAGATCTCCTGATTCTTGAGGTTTAGCTCCTTCAGAGACTTCTGTACATTCTTGAGTTGTTGTTCCAATTTGTGGTCCATGGGGTAAGTGGGTATATCCTCGTCCATCTCAACCTGAAGAGCTTTCGTTAGCGCATCCTCGTACGTTTTGAACGTCTCCAGACTAATGTGTCGACATACTTTTTGCGATAGTCCTGCAAGAAACCACTGGATTAGTAAATGTTTGTCTATAACATAATCCAATTGGCTCAGTAAGTCTTTCCAATGCTTATCGTAGTCATGGATGAATTCTCCTAGATTTTGTGATGTGGTTTTAAGCTTCTTCATGGCCAAGTGCCTAGCATCTGGAGTTTTAAAAAATGACAAAAATTGTGCCTTAATCTCGGCTTTTTTCGCTCTATGTTGTCTCTCTAAAAAGGTCATGTACCATGTCAATTCCCTTTTCCTTAAGGCTCCTGCGAACTGTGCCATTTGTCTATCTTCATATGTAACCTAGTTGGCTTCCCAGGTCGACTCGCAGATGAACCAATGTCATCGGGGGTCTTCATCTCCTTCATATAGGGGGATGTGAGCCAATCCGTGACCCATGTCTAAATCACTGTCACTACTCTCAGAAGTTGGCGGTGGTGGAGGTGGGGGTGGTGATGAGGGTGGTGGAGTTATTGATGTATTTGTGCCTGCGGAATTCTGGTCGACGAAACTTGCGTTCCCATCGGTTGTCGATTCTTCGTCGATGTGTAGTCATTTGATGTCGACTTCTGCTATCGATGTTCCACTGCAACTATTTGTTCATAGGTCTAATTGTTCAATTTCTTCTAAAGCTGTATTTGGAGGGGGGGGCACTCCTTCATGTGTCGGTAAGAGCAAGTGGATACTTCAAAGGGAGGTTGCCGCTTGAAATGTCACCCAGTTCCCTTCCACCAGTCGACGTATAATAAGGTGTCATCCAGGGTACGTTTTGTCACCTAGTCGGCTCCATATACTAAAGTCACCAGCTCATAGTTGAAGGTCTTCTTTGACAATAGTCTGTATTCGAGTACGCAGATTCAATGGGGAAAGGGTTGTTCCTTCAATGGGAGCTCTTAATTGGAGATCTTATGGCTGCTCTATCCACAATTCTTCCTCCTTAGGGGATGCTTCTTGCTCCACTCCTTCTTCGTGTCAGTCATGACCCAACTCTGGCAGATTATCTTTCTGGTTGTTCTCCCTATGGTTTTTCCCTATGTGCATCTCTAAGGCCCTTTCTTGTCTTGCTTCCATTCTCTGGTGTCTCTCATCCCTTTCTATTTTCTGAATGGCCGACATACTTTCATAGGATACTATTCTCTGAAGGTCCTTCTTAGTCGACTTCTCATTACTGGTGACTGATATCGGATTCTAGTCGACTAGGATCCACTATACTCTATCTTCGACACATGACCAGCTACCCCCCCATAGCCTACCTGACGCTTTTTAGAAAGCCTGGATAGTTTGGTCTATTTGCTTAGGAAGTATTCCCACTCCCTTTCAGCAATGAATTTTTCCCACTTCCTCTGCTTCTCTGCCCAGTTAGAGTTTGTTGGTAGTTCGTGAAGTGATGGTCGAGGTTCGACGATATGTGCTACTCCTTTCTCGATCAAAAATTTGAACAGCAAGGTTGGTAGGGAACACAGAAATTGTTCGACGAGGTCTATGTAAAATTTCTCTTTCACTGTTTCTATCAAAGTTCTGTCTTCGACTGCTTGTTCCTCACATAAGTCATCGGCGATTTTCTCAAACCACTCAGACAAGTTTGTTCTACCTCCGCGGATCAGTCTTTCCAACAACTGTTGTTCTTTAATCCTGTCCGGCTTTCTCATCCAGGAATTTCTTCAAAAGTTGGGGCACTGATTCGACAAACTTTTCATGCATTTCTGTGAAAAAAAATTATTTTGCTTGTGCAACTGTTAATCTATTCCTTCACGCGTAATTCTGGGAGTAGTTTACAATTTTACGATTCCACCAGTCCTGAATCTCTTGCTCTGGTATCATTTGTTGGCATACATTCCAGTCGTGTACTACCAGCAACGGAACCAATGTTGTAATCTCACAGATCACATAAGGTTACCAATAATACACACTAAAATATATATAAATCTTAAACAGAGACAAGAGATAAGAACAAATATAATTAAATAGATTATATTATTACAATGAGTCCATACAATGCAGAGAACTGAACTGAGTTCTCGTCTGGCTCAACAGCCTAATATATATGATTTACAGACGGTTACAAAATAACTACCTGTCAGTTCGGTGAACCAACGTGACTTTAGATGGCCGACCTAATCTCTTATTTTAGTCGACCGACCGACTTAGTCAACTGATCGACTAAGTCATCCCATCGGCTTACTCGGATGATCGACTAAGTCGGTCTTTGTTCAAGTCGACTTATCGACTTGCTCCTTCTACAGTCCTCCACCTAGTCCTCCATATTTTAATGGAAATCTCAGAAAGCAAATGAAAGCTTGGGAAAAGAAAGACTATGTGCTCCAAAGGGACAAAGGGATGCAAACTGAAGCATAAGCAAATGAGGCAACAATGGACTATAGTTTCCTTAATCTTCAATTTCTCCTCTTTCAATGTATCGAAGAGGATCAATATATAGCACTCCAAAGAGGTAATGGAGGGTCGAGTCTGAGCGTTCTCAAGGAATATGGAAGTCCAAGAGTCAATTTATATGGACTACTATGAGGAAAACTCCAAAAATATTTGTCTTGATGCACACTTCCCGATGTACACGGGTTTGAGCTCAAAAGCTACGTATACACGCAAGTATAGCTTTAAAAGTCACGTATAGGTATAAACAGGTGATTTTGGGGGATAATATTGGAACATCAAAGTATAATATAGGTAAATAGGGTCCAAAGAGTCTGCATAGGGACATGGAAGTCCATAAAGGTGTGATCTACCAAGTGTGGTAAAATCAGCTATAACAAATCCCCCCTAATGTGTGAGGTCAGAGGGTAACATGATGGACAAAATACATTATATAATCCATCCTAGAAGTGGAGTAATGAATACCCAGGTGGAAGAACCAGCCACTCATCACTACAATACAACAATCAATCTCTGCATGTGACTGCAAATACATATAGTAGTCCTGGATACATAAGAGTATAATGGCCATGAATAGGCATGATATACAAAATGTCATGTGTGGTCATCGCCACATACAATATATAATGAATCAAGATCTCCATAATGGATGAAGATATCTGATATATACTAGAATATGATCATGAGAGCGGACATCTCATGAATACGGGCACGATAAAGGAGGTAGCATATATGGAATGCCACCAAGCTGGAAGGTCTTCTACACAAACCACTACAAGTACATGTCCTACCATGTGAATAAGGGTGTTGAGGTTGAACATGGTATTCCATCGTCTGATTACTAGTCATTGATGTATAGCGTTAACAAACGCGAGATAACCCATTGATAATGAAAATGGGAATCAAGGTACAGAGTGCAATCTAACAAGTGTGAATAGATGTGATGAGGTTGAACACTTGAAAGAATCCATCAATCTGGGTACATTGATGTATTCCCAAAATTGTCGATGGCGAGAGGACCTACCACTGATGATTGTAAGTCTCAAGGCACTCAAATGAATATAGACTCCTATCATGGAATAAATGATCTGAAGTTGATGGAATGGAATCCGCTGGAAGGATGGCATTAAGGCATCCCCCATCAACCAACATGAGGTACGCAGCAATGATGTATACTGTGGAAGGACTTGAACAAGATGTGCACAAAACAGTAACTGAATCAGGAATGGTTGACATGCAAAGTCAAGATAACTGAGGAATGGCCAACTCATGCTTCAACTTCCTTCAAACAAGAGAATAAGGTGAATGGTGACTAAAGGTAGGCAACATGGACTCGATATACAAACTGGGCCAAAGATAATATCATTTCACGTCTGGTTTTTTATGTTTTTCAAAAAAAATTGGACTTTTTTGGAGGTTGAAAAGCTTGAAAAAGAATAAAAGTGCTTTACAGTGCATATCTAGGAGGAGACGAGTGTCACGAGCAAGAAAACTAGTTCCAAGAAGTGGAACATACCTATGCTCAATGCAAGGAAGCATGTGCAGGATAAGGACACTTGGGGGAAGGTCTCCTCCCGATAAAGGGTGATCAAGCTGCAAAGGATACAAAAGAGGTTCTGCTTGGCTGGAATCAAGACAAGATCGGGATACATGGCTTATAACTCTGAAGCAGGGATCCGACATAAAGCTCAATAAGGCAAGAAAAACTCATGAAATGCATTTACAACTTTATATACAAGGGAGTCCCCATGGGGAATGGCCAGCATAAAGTTCAAGAGGAGTATGAAGCTCTTGCTCAAGGACATGGTGGGACTACAAGGGACTCCCAAAACCTAAAGGAGAAATCTCATCATGGTTACCAAATGAAAAATAAGATCTAACTAGGGCACCCATGTATAGGAATGCTCTACCATCCATGTAATATCACTTTTAACAACATAATGAAGGTTCTGTGATATCATGGAATGGGTTCGTACCTTTGGTTAAGATGAAATAAGGCCATGCAAAATGCAAGCGAATGTGAAATCCTAACCTATATGTCAATTCAGACATTATACCTATGATAAGCACGTATAGATTAAAGACTCGGTCAAAATGCGCTCAAATCGGGCCCCTGCAACACAATACTTAGCCAAATGGTCCAAACTATAGAAAAGTGGGTAAAAATTCCAATTTTTTTCTATAAAATAGTAAAAAATCATTTTCACCATACCATTTGGAAATTTACCCAACATAATGTTTTTGAACCAAAAACTTGAGAAGCTAATTCCGGGAGCCTCAGTCCACGAAATCACACACTGTCTAGATCAAGTAGATTTTCATGCCATTATCATTCATTTTCATGTTTTTATTTTGATTTTTAGTGGTCAAATTTTTATTTTATGCCATCCCAAAATAGGCGTTTTCAGCCCACGCATAATTCAATAGATTTTATGGGTATAAGGCTAGACATACATAGAAAAATCCTCGATAACCACGTATGTAAGCAGCCGTTTTGAAAACTACTACATATAAGGTCGTGTTTTCCAATTCAAGGGAAAAAACTAATGAAACTTTGAATTTATTGTGTAGGATGGTTCTTGAGTGGAGAGAACGTGAGCATGAATACCTTGACAGGGACATGCAAGCTGATTTAATGGCTCAAAAAGCTTTGAGGGCTTGTGGTTTGTACAAATTATAGCGTCTTGGTAGATTGAGGGAAAAAACAAGACTACTCCAAATGCTGGTAGACTATTGGGACCCTGATACAGAGACATTCCATCTAGACAAGATGCCCCTCAGCCATGAGGTTGAGGATATCTATTTCATTACAGGACTCTCCCGCAGAGGGGAAGTGGTGAACATACGATCTCATGGGATAGGAGGAGACCTCACCATAGAGGAATACATTGTTGTTTAATGCCTCTCGGATACGGAAAAGGTTGGGAGCCAAATCCCAATGAACTTCATCCATAACCTAGGGCTAAAGGCCATAGTGTTGGCACTTAGTAGGATTGTGGGTTTGGAATCCCTCCACCAGGCTTCTAGGTTGTTGATGTTCTATGCGGTGGAGTGTATGCATCCTACCATTTACGATTGGAGTACCTCACTGTTGAGCAACATGTGGAGTACCTCACTGTTGAGCAACATGAAAAAATAGCTCACAGACTGTAAGATGGGAAGGGTAAGAAAATTTGGATTTAGAAGCATCTTGAGTGATTTATTCTTTGAGCATGTGTTGGGTCTAAGCCCAATAGTTGAGATTACCCCTCACGGTGCTCAAGATCTAGCTTAGTTGCATTAGGTGAATTTCCTGCGGAGACTAGGAAGGGGCGAGTGTCCAACCCCTACCCAGTAGACTTCTTTCTCTGGTGGTGCAGGAAAATAATTTCCATAGATGACTACCCCTACAAGGGGATATACTTCCATGGAGACCCTGATATGCCCATCCCACTAGGATCCGAATATGGAGATATAGGTAACAATCAAACTTGTTTTTTGAATTATTAATTTTTTGTGTTTTTTGATATATGAAATCAAAAAGACATGTTTTTGGTGTGATGCAATATAGTGATACTTGGTCATATACATGCAGATGTGGGTCCTAGATGGCCATACGGTTTCCCTCGTCATCGATGGAGGGGGAGAGGTGATGACATTGCAGGTGTGGATGCGGAGTGTACACTCCAAAACATCCATACTAACTTCATTAGGCAGACACATAGAGTACCCATGGTGCAATTCGAGGACTCTCCTGAGGCCATGCAATGACAGGTGGTGTGAGTACCACGAGCATGGGTTCTCTTGTTCCGACGGCTAGTAAGAGTTGTTGTGTGTTATCATGACCAGCACCCTCCACAAGCTTGAAATCCTATATGTACTTCTTTTTGTTATGACGACCGTGTAGTATACTTTGGTGGTTCAAAAGCCCCAATTTTGTATATGACACTATGTATTATGACACCACATTTTTGGACTTATATTTTAATGAAAAATACTTATGATGATCGACTATTTTATTTACATGTGTAAATTTTTTTGTGAATGCTTTATCGTCTGTGAAACAAATGCCAATCTAGTACATAATTTGCATATGAATCAAAAACTTGATTAAAACTTCTTGTAATATGGATGTATGTTATGTTCTCAAATTTCCCTTCTAGAAATATTACTCTCAAGAACCTTTGTAACAAAGTCGAATCCCTAACATGATACAAGCCATTTAACTGTGAGACCACTAACTGTGATTCAAGACGTACCTTAAGAGAGTGAATACCGTGAGAGATGGCATCACGTAATAACTCAATCACAGCACTATACTGAGCAATATTGTTCGATGAAGGCCATAAACAAACACCCCCTGAAGACAATACTTGACCCATAGGATTATAAATCACCCAAGTAAATGAAGCTGAGTTTTGAGTGTGGCGGCTAGCACCATCAGCGAATCCTACATAAACCGAAGACTTTGTTGACATCTTCCAAAAAAAATGGAAGCAATTCAACAAACTTGATCACCACAAGAAGACCAAAACTAAGTTATGAAAATTTACAATAATATACAAAATATCATCCTCGACTGAGAATCATGCATAGTACTTTTTAAGATAGAGCCCATTTTTAGGCTCCACCAAGGTTGTTCCTTCATAATTAACTAACTCATAAGCACCTTTCTCTAATACTCATTTAACCATGTAAGGCCCATGACACATAGGGTTAAACTTTCCTACCCCCAACGGTTCCTTGGCTTGATCCCACAAAAGGACCAAGTCACCTTTAGTAAACCTCCGAGGATGGACAGACTTATCGTACTGGACCTTAACGCGGTGCTTATTAATATCAAGAGCCACTAAAGAATCTCGACATTGCTCATCAAGTTGCTCCATGTGGACCAAATTCTCTTCCAATGCGGAAGTCTCTCGTAAAAGCTCCACGGCTAGCTTCAAAGAAAGGATTTCGCACTCAATTGGTAAGATCGACTCCACCCCATGCCCAAGCTGATATGGAGAAAAAATGGTGGAAATCTTGACCACAGTTCGATAATCCCACAAAGGAGAATATAACATGATATGCCAATTGGTCCTGCTTTGTGCGATGGTTCATTGGAGAATGGACTTAAGTGATTTATTCACTGCTTCAACCTGTGCATTCACTTGATGATAGTAATATGCGAAATGCTCTTGCTTATACCCTAACTTCAAAGACAATTCAGCCATCATCATATTTTGAAAGTGCCTGCCATGGTCAATGAAAATATCCTTTGAGATACCAACCCAGGTGATAATATGATTGAATACAAAATGCGCAGCTGTCTCACCGTCGGCTTTAATAGTGAGCATAGCCTCTGCCCATTTCGTGAAATAGTCCACATCCAATATAATGTGAAGGTGCCCCCCAGCCGAAGCTGTGTTGCAATCCATAAAATTGACCCCCCACTTGGTGAAGGGATCGGCAGTGATAATCGGATGCAAAGGGGCAGGATGTGAGCGCATGTTCTGTGCAAACACTGGTAAGGGTGGCACCGCTTGACCGCATTAACACAATCTTTAAATATGGACGGCCAAAAATATCCTGCTCTCAAAATATTTTAAGCTGTAGAAACCCCAGATAAATGACCACCACATGCCCCTCTATGGCAATCATTCAGCACAACCTCAGCCTCTTTGTGAGTTAAGCACCAACGCAAAATGGAATCAACCCCACAGCGATACAAAGTGTTATCCATAATGAGGTAATTCTTTGCTACATGACGTAGTAGTTGATGCTCATCTTGTGAGAGGTGAGAAGGAACCTTCAAAGTTTGCAAGTAAACAATAATGTCCCCATACCATGGGTCCGTAGTCGAAATGAGAAAAATGTGCTCATCAACGAAAGATTCCTTATGAACCTCTCCTTCCTCCAAACTCAAAAAATTAGATATGAGCTCATAAAAAATTAATGACTTCTTTGATTTTGCTGAAACAAACTTGAGATCAAATTCTTGCAAAATCACAATCCATTTATTGTAATTTCCCCCTATCATCCTTCTGGTGAGGACGAACTGAAATGGATTAATGTGAGCCACAACAAAATTTTGGCGAAGAAATATATAATGCCTCAAACATTGGACCGCATGGACAGTAGCTATGACTAACTTCTCGACATGACTATAACGAAGCTCCGCATCAATAAGGTTTCGACTAAGATAATAGATGAAATGCTCATGAAGCTCCTCATCCTCTTGAACCAAGACCATACCAATCGTATCTTGAGACGCAACCACATATATCAAAAATTCATGGCTATAGTCGGGTGGACTAAGAACAGGGGCCGATGCCAAGGCTCTCTTCAAAGCATCTAAAGACTCCTAGGCTCACTCATCCTAGATAAACGGTGTATCTTTCTTCAACAAACGCATGAATCCTTTATTCAAATTAGCAAAATTGACTATGAATCTTCCCAAGAAGTTAGCCATACCTTGCAAACATTGAAGATGTCAAATGTTACGCAGGGCAGACAACTAAAGTATTGCCTCAACCTTCAAAGGGTCGACCCCTATACCCTCCTTGGAAACAATGAAGCCTAGTAAGAGACCAACCTTCACACAAAAGATGCACTTATGAGGATTTAACCGAATTTGATAATGATGGCATGTTTCGAAAAAAAAACACAAATGATAAGGATGACGCACCCTCATACAAGAGTGAGTAGCTAATTCATCCAAATAAACTTGAATTATGCTTTTAAGTTTGTGAAATGCAAAGCTCATGGCCCGTTGAAAAGTAGCTCCGACATTTTTAAGGCTGAAGGGCATATTTCGATATGCAAACATACCTGAAGGACAAATGAAATCAGTCTTATGTTGGTCCTCGGGTTTAATCTAGATTTGATTATATCCTGAAAATACATCCATGAAGGAGAAAACCTCACTCGTCGCACACTCATCGAAAATATGATCAATAAATGGTGTGGGGAAGTTATCCTTAGGATAGGCTCGATTCAAGTCTCTGAAATCAGTGCATACACAAATCGTTCCCTACTTCTTATCCACCGGAATGGGGTTTGACACCCATTTCGTCAAGGGAACGGGATAGATGAAGCCAGCCTTGAGCAACTTCTCTATCTCTGCATTAATAGCGAGTGCTTTCCTAGGATTCATTGCACGCAAACATTGTCGAACCGGTTTAGTATCTGGATAGGTTTTAATTTCATGTTCGACAATGCAAGGTTCAATTCCCGACATCTCCTCATACGACCAAGTGAACACATCTTGAAATTATTTAAAGATCTCGGTGTATTCTCTAACCTTATTGGGGGAACAATACGCCCCAATGTACACATTTTCAACCTTGCCAGGAACGCAAGAAATGTTGATAGGTATAGTTGGTGATAAGTTGGCCATGTTCCCTTTGGCATACTTTTTAGGAGAGCCTAATGGGACCATGAACCTACCAAATTTCACTCTATAGATCACCCTATAGTCATCACACTCTATATCATCAAGCTTAGGGATAAAGTAAGATCTATGATGCAACTCTCCCCAAGGTAGTTCTACAACAGACATAGCTTCGAGAATAACCTGATCCATTGGAAAAATGTCATCGAAGCAGTCATGAGAGTGAGATGATGCAACTGCCCAAGTATGAAGTGCATAAGGGTCCTCCTCCTTTGTCCGCGAAGAGGAAGGACTAGAATCTACAATAGAACCAAAATAAGCTTGATAAGCCACCAATGTTGTAGACAATAGCATGTCTGTCTCGGTAGGTATAGAATATTCACCCGAAGTACTCAGAGAAGGAAGAGTCCAATGATCCTCCAAATGTGAAGTACGAAAATGAACCAAACTCAATGATGTTGAGGCCTTACCAAGACTAGAACCTATCATAAGAATGGGTATGACACAATTAAAATTTCCCATCAATGAAGGATACATGCTCACCCCAACATTCTCAGTTATCGGATGAGAATGATCGATAACCGGGATAGAAGTTCCTGACGATGCTTTCAAACTAGAATTGTCAAATATCTCTAATCGGTCATAACAATATTCCCATCCAAAGGAAAACAAAGAACTCAGAATAGGGATGACATGACCGCTTTCATGTTATAAATCCAATTTCGTCCTAATAAAATATTATAGTCGAGGGGAGCATTAACCACCTCAACCTCGATCACAACGGTCCTCCCCCCAATTGGATCTCTAAGTAAGGAAGTATACCATGAGATCGAAAAAATATTCCGTCAAATGCAATCAACATGGTTCCAAGATTAAAAAACGTAGGAGAACCAAAACCATTCCAACATGCTAAAGACATCACGAAAGCCACAATGGCTTCATCAATCATTGTGTGCTTGATGGTGTTGTTCAGACACTCTACATGAACCAAAAGGGACAAATAGTAAGGCAAGCGAGGTTGGAATCCATGAGTTTCAAATTTAATCACTGAAGGAGATTTTCCATCAGCCACTCCAGGAGCAGACAACAAGGCCTTCCTTTGCGGAGGGAAAGTCCGAAGAACTTCTAAAGCAGACATCGCACAAGGAGTCTGGCCCAAATCCTTGACAATGGAATAGTTCTGGGTAGATCGGGAATTAGGATTGTGCCCCAAACTCTTTAAGACTCCCTTAGGAATGCAAGGTGGAGCTTCAGACTTGTCACTAGGATTTTCAATATGCAAATGGCTCTCGCGTGGAGCAGGTTCTTTCCCTAGGTCAGGTTGTGACGTACCATAATATTTAGCATGCATCACAACATTTTTGGAAAACGTCATGTTGATGCAACCATGGCCACTACCATCTTTCGACGGGTTTTGACCCCCACCAAAAGCACTACCAAGGTCCATGGTCCTCGAGTTCATATTTTGGTTTTGCAGTAAAGGATTCGTCAACATTGCTGGGCTCTGTGCGATGAACTTCGAGGTGTCTTCAATTCGAGGGAAAAAGTGAGTGAGGTGATCATCCCCACAAAGATTGCAAGGAAATTTAACCTTACGTTTAGGTTTCTTGTCCCACCCATCATTATTGTTGTTCTTGTCATTATTAGCATTTTCAATACTATTCCCTCCCTTTCGATTGTTTTTACCTGTCTTCTTATTACATCCAGGTTGTTGGTTACCTTTCTAGTTTGACGATTGCACTGAAATTACATCCACCATTTGGGTGGGATAAGACAAAGTCGTAGCTTGTCCTGACGCATGATGTTTAATAAACAACTTATTCATTTTATTTGTAACCAAGTCTACAGGTTTAGCACTTGCAGAGCCAACAATGCCATATGCATGTGTCCCAGGTTTGAACTTAGGGTCGAAATTGGATCTAGGTGTGTTCGGTATGATCTCATACAAGAGCCCATATTGAGTATAAATCAAATCTAGCTGTTAAGCTCGAAAGATAGCTTGTTCCTCATTCTGCACTCCAGATGTGGAAACATCCTTTGCTATATAAGGGGTACCACAACATACAGTATGACACCAGAAATCAATTCTTTCCAATATGCAAGAAACTAAAAACATCTAACACTAAGGGATATGAATCGTACCTTGTTCCAGACAGTTGATGTAGATCCCCGTTGAGCTTTTCCATTCATGCTTGTATCCACAATTTTCTCTCAACAACAGCAAATAAGACAAGCACGCTATATATATTGATGTGTTAGAACTACTCTAGCACATATAATCAACCATGTATAAGCAAATAAATACATCCATCGATACAATATTCATATTTATGCACATGTATTGGACAGGAAATGGATATTTCTATTAATAAATCAAAGATACAATAGTGACAAACTCTGTTGCCACTTCTGCGAACCAGAGAAACCGAGTCCTCCACCTAGGCCTCCACCACTTCAATCCTCCATATCTCAATGGAAAGCTCACAAATCAAAGGAAAACTTGGGAAGAGCAACACTATGTGCTCCAAAGGGACAAATGGATGTAGACTCAAGCATAAGTAAATGAGCCAACAATGGACTATAGTTTCCTTACTCTTCAATTTCTCCTCTTTCAATGTATCTAAGAGGCTCAATATATAGCACTCCAAAGAGGTAATGGAGGGTCGAGTTCGAGCGTTCTCAAGGAATATGGAAGGACAAGAGTCAAGTTATTCAGACTACTATGAGGAAAACTCCAAAAATATTTGTCTTGATGCACACTTCCCGATGTATGCAGGTTTGAGCTCAAAATTTGAGTATACACGCGAGTATAGCTTTAAAATTCATGTATAGGTATAAACAGGTGATTTTTGGGGATAATATTGGAACATCAAAGTATAATATAGGTAAATGGGGTCCAAAGAGTCTGGACATGGACATGGAAGGACATAAAGGTGTGATCTACCAAGTGTGGTAAAATCAACTATAACAGGGTTGACGGGAGGAGTCTTCTCAGCAGAAGCACCTTCATATTTTTTTCTCAGGGAGTTTATCGTATGTTTGATTTTGAGTAGTCAACACAACAGTCTCAGCGGAAATTATTCAGATTTTCTCAGTAGAGGAATAAGGACCATGCAAAGATGTATGATCGATCAATTGTTGTTGAGATGGGAAGGGGTTAGTTAATACTGCTGGTGTGGGGTTATTTTTTAGAAACTTTGTGATCTCTTCACGACGAGGACACTCCTTCATGAAATGATCATATCCACATAAAAAACAAGGATACTTAGCCTTCCTTTTAGGTTTTGTATCATTCTTTAGAGTCACAGATTTGGTGTTCTCCTGCTAGTATCCAGGTTTTTTGTTTTTACATTTTCCTTTCTTCTTATTAATGGGTGTTTGTAAAGACTGGATCGCATTCACCTTAGTGGAAACAGTAAAAGTGGAAGAATTTGTAGTAGAAGCAATATATGGTTTAGCAAGCTTGGTTGTGGATGAAGGTTGGATTGTCCCAACAACACCATCTATAGGAGTCTCAGCGGGTGGCTTGGCAGGATCGGTGCTAGGACGAGGAGCATTGCAAATAAAATCATATAAATTCCTATAATGATAATAAAATAAGTCCAAATATTGATCCCAACTAATAGCCTACTCTTCCGTGATAGCACCACCCATTTCCACATCATGGGTAATAGGATGAAACAAGGATTTGGTAAACCAATCAGCCAATAGTTGATCTAAAATAGGAGCTTTGATCAAGCTTCGACATCTCCTCCACTCATGAATATGATCGGATATATGAGTAGAGGTATTTTTTCAAAGAGATATCAAAAGGTATATACCAGTTTCATATTGGATGGGTAACTAGAAATGAGTAAGAAACATAATTGCAAATGAATTGAAATATGCAAATGAGTGTTGTGGAAGTTCGTTCTACCATTTTGTGGTTGTGTCAGTCAATGTTATTTGGAATGGCCTCAATCGGATGGAGTCATCCAATAGGGATTTAGATGAACACCACAAATGGAAAGACATCACATGGTTTTTTTGGATCTTCTCCTTGTTTCCCATCAAAATTCAGAATGTCTGATGGTAGCTTGAACAAAATTGTGGGCCAAAAAGGGTCATGTTGAATGGCATCATTTATTAACTTCGATAAGTCTGGAATATCTAAGGTAGCCAAAAATGGAAGCTACCGTTTGGGTTGTGGGTAATTGTAATATTGATGAGGTAAGGCTACCCTAGAAGGACCGTAGGTTGGTTGAGATTAGCCAAAGTACCCAGAAAGGTATTGATAATCGGGAGCGTTTTAACCCATGAACTGCGGTTGTTCTTGGTAAAATCCATCTTGGGGTTCGTAAGTAGGTTGATTACATTGATTGGTAATTCCTCCAAGATAAGGTACATATAACTGATTATTGTATTGTTCCCATATAAGGTATTGACTACCAATATTGGGTTTTTGGGGAGGGACCCAAGTTGATGTAAGAGGTTGCGAAGCAAGACCAATAGGATCATAACCAAAATGACCACTAGGTCCAAAATCTAATGGGGGAGGTTGTGAAATATTATGTAAAATAGGTACATAATATCCCCTAGCTGTATGGGATGTAGAGGGAAAAACTTGACTTCTGACGTTTGGTAAAGCTATGGGAGGCATATAAGTTCCTCCCATTTGAGAATTTGACAACGGATTCTGAACAGACTGTGGCACTCTCATGGGAGTGGTAAGTCTAGCCACTGTGGGAGGGGATGGAGCATTTGCTGAAATGGCACTAGAAGGGACATTAAATGACCTACCTATGACATCATTAGCTAGAAGGTAGGGTAAGGGTCTTCTAGATTTCAGATTTAGCTCCATAGTTGACACATCTACAGTACTAGTAGTAACAAACTAAGAGATAGCTTGGAAAAGTGTGGTTTCCCAAAATGGAGCATTCGATCCAAATTTAGGAGCCACCATTTCATCGGGCTGAATTGATCAAGTCTAGCTCCAGAAGGAGTTGGAATAGCAAAAGATGACTTTCGAGAGGAGGGTTGTTCCACTAAAGGAGGTACTAAAATATCACCAATATGAACATTGGAAGGAGGAGAGAACTCACCTCCTCCTTCTATAATCGGAACTCCTTCCAATTTAGGCATAGAACCACTACCTACTTCAGAATTTGTATCCATCTCTCACTCCATGGGAGGTTGGGTCACTGGATTTAAAGGATTTTCATGTGATAACCCTTATAACTGATGAGACCTTCTCCATGGAAAATCAACTAGTTTGGAAAGGTGAAACTGTTCTAAAAAATGAAACCTTTATCTAATTAGGAAAATCAAACGCTACTCAAGATAAAGAAACAATCAATACTCATGATAGGAGCGCTAAAGAGGTTAGGATCCTCACAATATTTTCAAACCACAACTCGCAATATACTGCAAGGTCCAACGGTGAAACATGATTATAAGGAGGATTGGGACCATACCCTTGCCTAAACTCCTGACTACCTAGACGACACGTGCTAGGACAATCAAATGGCTATGCTCGGATGGTCTCAGGATCCCTAAAATTGTCTCCCAATATACGCAGGGTATGTGGGAGCCCCACTTTGTAGTAGGGTCACCTAGTCCACAATATCTCGAAAGGGACCTTTCTATATACCACCGAGTACGTGAAGTACATTTATATATACCATAAGGGTGCACCTGAAATGTTGTTCTATATAAAAATAATACGCAAAAGAACCACACGATCCCTGGGATGTAGTGTAGGAAAATAATGACAGCTCCTACGTTTAAAGACATCGGAACACATGTCTAACCTTTCACACCTTTCTACAAATTTTAACCTAAAACTAGAATTTGATTTTATCTTTTGTGATTCAAGGTGAATGCATGAGGTGAGTACTGAAAAGTAAAACCATGCAGAATGCTCATGCAAATCTTTTATTTTCACTTTTCACAAAATTCCCTACTTAAGGAAGGGATAGAGGTTCAGTTCCTAATTATCTGAAATGAAAAAATCCCAAGCAAAATAACATAGAACTATGTTTTCAAACCTATTGCAAACGTATAAAGGCTTCAAAAATAAATGATTTCAAAAAATAAAAAGATAAGATCTCTTTGAAAAGAAAGAATATAATGACTACTTAACACACCATACTTTTCCAAACTTCTTCGAAATGAAAACAAGATGCAAACAACACACTTTTCTTTTTGTTTGAGAAGAAAGAGATATATGAGTCAATTAGATGTAAACACCTAAAATCCTACCAGATTAATCAGTCCTTAACAATTCATACCTATGCTCAAAACCTAGAACTTTTCTCTCAATTTTTTCAAAAATCAAATATGAAGACAATCTTAAATCAAACTGTGAAGAAAATAAAAGTAACACTACTTTCTTTCCAGTTGAATAAGAAACATTCAGATATCTAAAGACGCAATTTATTTTCACAACATCTTCTTCAACCAAACATCAAACAAACGAGAAGCTCATAAGCCAAAATCAAACAAGTTCTTGAAGGTATAGACCAATCAAGTCCAAATATAGTTTCCAGATTATGATTAACTATTCAAACTATCATGAACTAAGCCAGGCAATCTTCAGAAACAAAAATACAAATGCCAAATTTCAAAATCAAATTTGGGATTAAAACCATACCTGGCACCAATGGTTGATAGCAGGATATGGAGCATTATTGATCCAGCACTGCGCTTTGACAGCACAAATAGAGCGATGACATCGATATTTGTTCATTGGATTACTACGGTGGCATTGCCTATTGCCTCTGATGAAGGTGCGGTGGCCTCTCTTTCAAAACTCCTGAGGTGCAGTGTCAACTATAGATTTCAAAATGAGACACAAGGTGAAAAAATAAGATGTTAGTGTTCAACAACTGGATCCAAATGATAACTATCTGCAAGAAAATGAAGCATAAAAGGTAGATCAGGGAAAATCAAAGTATATATAAGAAATTTAAAATCAAATCTAGCTAATCAACTAGTATATCTAATCAATTAAGAAATTGAAATTGAAGACAAGGAAAGAACCAAGAGTAACCAAGAATTTCATATCTCTCCCCAGTGGAGTCACCAGTTTTGTTAATGGAAATACTCACCTTCTGTGGACAGAAGTTGTTTCCCTATCCTGAAACACTCAAAGCTAGAACAAACAAAAATACTTTTCGTAAGATCAAATATATGTCTTGAATAAACTCTTTTACCTCTCACAAGCTGTAATAGGTTGGCCTTTGGAGCATTTGATCTCCACAGATTTTCCTACAAAAAACACACAACAAAGCACTCACACAAGATTAGAGTAACAAGTTAAATCTATGATCTTATGCTGATGACTAAGGAGTTCAACAATGAAAGAAGTGATTCAGATACAATAGAATTCATGGAAAGGGAACTTTTATTTGCATAAATGAAATAGAGAGAGAGATTAAAACCAAATCCTTAGTGTTGAGAAGCTATTCTCAAGTAAACCTTGCCTCAAATCCCAAACTTGTCTACCAAATTCTCACTCTTCTTGGTTGGATTTGGCCATATTTTTTATGGTGTAACATAATCTTCCTTCCTTTACCCATGGGGGATGAGCCTGTATTTAAATCCATGGGAAGATAGAGTAGGTTGAGGATATCATGGGTGACATGGAGGGAGGATCCTATAAGGATGGATATTGATCCCAGGTGGTCATGAAGCTTAGGGATGAGGCTCCATGAAGCCAAGCTTCGAAAAGCTTCTTGAAGCTTCTCTTTTTTCCTTTTAAAACTCAAGCACCGCTCTTTGTCCACAGATACATAGCATTACCAAGGGAGCACCAATATTTTTCCACAGAGACAAAGCATTACCAAGGGATCATCGCTCATTGCATGAAGGTAAGTGGTGGTGACATCACTTACTGCTCAAGGTAAAACTGAGTTACGCATAGAGGTACCACACCTTGACCAAAAGGAAAGTGCGGTGGTGGCTAAAGGTGTAAAATCACCAATCCTGACCCATTTTCAACTTCACAAATTGAGTATTTGAGGAAAATACCAATACTTGGATCTCATTATATGATGATGACGAGAAATGTGTGTAACAGTTATACAAGTACAGAGACAAAGATGCAGTTACATGTTGATAGACACAATGATACATGTTGACAGAGAAAATGATTGGGGCAATGTGATAGAGATAGTGATTGTGATAGGTTGACATGTGTAGTGATATAGTGATAGAGACTGACAAATATAGTGATACTGGTATAGGTTGACAGAGGAAGTGATATAGGTAATATTGATAGAGACAGTGATACAGGTAGAGGTTGTGACAGAGACACTGACTGTGATAGATTGATTCTCTTATTCATATCAAGGTAGCAGGATAGGTAAAGGATAGGGAGTTGTAGATTCCTTTCAGTTGGTGTCGGTATAGCTAGCGAGTTGGATCTCACTAAGGATTGGAGTCCTCTATTCAGGTTGGTGCTTGATATATTAGGGGGTTGGAGCCTCCTTCCAGTTAGTGTTGGTAAATCACGGTGTAGGATATTCCTTCAGGTTGGTGCCTATAAATGAGGAGGTTGGTTCCTCCTTATAGTTGGTGTTGGAGAATCTTGGAATTCATTGCTTCATATGAATGTAATCTTGACATGATATAATAGAAATCATTTTATGGTTTTCTCTCGTTTAAGTTTCTATGTTAAATATCGTGAACACTGTGTATGGTTTATGTGATGATGAATGACATTATTAATGGCCAATGTTTATATGATATAACTAATGTTTTAAATAGTAAAACATTCTCAATACTAATTCACTATAACTAATGACTGTGATAGATTGATTCTCTTATTCATATCAAGGTAGAAGGATAGGTAAAGGATAGGGAGTTGTAGATTCCTTTCAGTTGGTTTCGGTATAGCTAGTGAGTTGGATCTCACTAAGGATTGGAGTCCTCTATTCAGGTTGGTGCTTGATATATTAGGGGGTTGGAGCCTCCTTCTAGTTAGTGTTGGTAAATCACGGTGTAGGATATTCCTTCAGGTTGGTGCCTATAAATGAGGAGGTTGGTTCCTCCTTCTAGTTGGTGTTGGAGAATCTTGGAATCAATTGCTTCATATGAATGTAATCTTGACATGATATAATAAAAGGAATTTTATGGTTTTCTCTCGTTTAAGTTTCTACGTTAAATATCATGAACACTGTGTATGGTTTCTGTGATGATGAATAACATTATTAATGGCCAATGTTTATATGATATAACTAATGTTTTAAATAGTAAAACATTCTCAATAATGATTCACTCCTCCTCCCTCAGTATTTCCAACAATTGGTATCAGATTCGGATTCTTCAAGATAGTTTAACCACTAGAAGGTAGATCATCATGGATAAGTATGCATAACATTCTAAACTTGGATCACCAGTATTTGATGGGTTGAATTATGTTTTTTGGAGAATAAGGATGAATTTATTCTTGCAGTCACTAGGACTTGATGTTTGGAAAGCTTTAGTAAATGTATACACTCCACTAGATAAATATAATCCTGTAGATACTACTAAAAGAAGACTTTTTGAATGCAATTTAAGAGCCATCAGTGCTATTTTGGAACGCTTAGAAGGTTCAGATTTTTTTCATGGTTATGCATTGTACCTCTGTAAAAGAAATATGGGACAAGATAAAAAAAATGTGTAACAAGGAAATTCCAAACCCAAAGGAGCCAAGATGCAAACTTATCGAAGACAATTTTAACACTCGAAAATGAAGGAATATGAAGACATCCAAGCGTATTTTCTTCGAGTAGATGAAATTGTGAACACCATGAGGGATCTAGGAGAAAATATTGATAATTCAATGATAGTCTGGAAGATCCTTTGATCTCTTCCAATGAGGTTTGAATCTAATATCTCGGCCTTAGAAGAAAGAGAATATCTAGATACTTTAAGTGTGGGTGAATTACATGGAATTCTTACAACATACGAAATGAGAATAGAACAAGAAAATCCGACTAGAAGGGAAGCAACTTTCAAGACTTCCAAGAAGACAAGGTATAACAAGCAAAAATCAAAATCATGTTCGTGTTCCAGTTGAAGTGATGACTCGGATGATGAAGAAGTAGCAATTTTTTTGATAAATTTAAAGCGATGAACTAGCAAGTACAAACATAAGCTTCCTTTCAAATGTTTTAATTGTGGTAAAATTGGTCATTTGATTCGAAGTGTCCTTATGAAAAAAGGTTAGATAATGTTGAAGAAAATGAAAAAAATATAAAAAAAGGAACAAGACATATGTGAAAAGGAAGAGTCTCTATTCAAAGGAGGATAGTTCCTCATCCGATGAAGAGGATGATGGTGATCATGACTTGAGAAAATTGATCTTCATGGATTTGGAAGAAACTGATAATGATGTTGAGGAAGACTATGTGGATGGAGAAGTATATCTTGAGGCAGAATTGATTAGTTCCTTAAGTGAACTAAATAAAGAAAGGAAAAAAAACAAGTTACTCAAAAAGGAGTTGGGTGAATTGAAAGAAACCTCTGGAAGCAACCTTGAAGAGACAAAGAAGATATTTATAGATCTAAAAATTAATTTGGAAAAAGCAAAGGTAATCAAAGAAACACTTAGAAGAAGATTGGAAGAAAATGAGAAGATACAGGAAGAGTTGGAAGCAGAAATAGTCTCTCTCATAAAGGAATCACAAAAGAAGGACATCCGACAAAACTTTGTTAATAACACCAAAATATTGGATGAAACCATTAGCAACCAAAGTCCATTCTATGATAAATCTAGTCTTGGATACAAACAAAATTATGAGATTTCAAGCTCTAAAGGGAAATAAATACAAAGAAGTTATGTAGATGTTTTACAAGGTTCCAAGCGTAAAAAGAAGGATATACAGAAAGCATGACAAACAAGAGTATTGAAGAAGATCATGCATGGAAAAAACCACCAACAATAATGAAGTTTCAAGATTCCAACATTAGAAGATCTGCATCAAATAGAAGATATTCTACATCTAGGTACCAAAATATTTTCTTTGGCATATGTTATTGTTTCAATCATTTTGGGAATAAGGTTGTAAATTGCAGAGCCTATGTAAGGGGTATAAACACATGAAATAGAAATGGCTATGAAAACTTTAGGAATCATGATGAGAAGACTCGTAAGGAATTTGATATAATTTATAACAAATTTGGAGCTACGAATTATGAAATTGAATGCTACTCTTTCTTTATGTCTTTCTTTGGTTTCGTTCCTGGTGCTCCTGTCATATATTAGTTGGCTTCTACTGATGCTGGGTATCCCTTCATCAGAATTGGTACCGGTGTTGAGTTGTAGTTGACATGGTGTTCTCTTGTTATCTAGTTTAAGTATCCGACTAAAGTGCAATAACTATGGACTCAAAGGACATATCTAAAGTAGCTATGGAGTCAAGTAATAATGACATATCAACAAGAAAAAAGAAAGGTGTGAATATTATAGATGATGATCCTATAATAGAGCAGTACCTAATGTTCTAAACTTTTTTGCATAAAGGCTCCTAGTATTATGGATAATATTGAGGGGGAGTCTAAGTAACATGAAATGAAGATCGGTGAAAATTCAAGAACCCTTGGGAAGAATGGAGGTCGAACAACGGACTCATGAAGGCTTTCAGAAGATCACTGATAGGGTAGTTGTTGCATGCAGCACTGAGCACTATGCCACCCTGTAAATTGGTATTTGCGGCACCCCTCACGCATTGGAAGGTGGATAACGACAATGGGGGAACCCAATGGGGGGGGATTAACCCCTCCCAAGAAGAGATATTGGAATACAATCCAGACACAAATTCATAGCATGCATCTAGCTCAAAAATGGTTGGTAACCATAAATACAAAGGAAATCAAAAGTAAGGACCATCCTCCACAAAAACAAGAGGAAAATGCATTCTGAAAGCGAAAGAAATCCCCACTTTGCAAATCCATGATGAAGGCCTCTGGGCACATATTCAAATCATGAAGGATCACACCCTTATTGGAAAATTTGTGAGGAGTTGGCCCTCAGATAAATCCTTCATGTGGTGGATCAATGTAACATGGAAACCCCAAGGACACTATGACCTTCACCTAGGGGCTAAAGGATTATTCACGATTTTTTTACCGAACCTCGAGGACAGAAATAGAATATTTGAAGGAGGGTCATATTTCTTCAACTCAGTTGGACTCTTTTTGAAACCTTGGAAAGAAAGGCTCATCTCGGAGAAAGAGGATCCGATCTTTGTTTCGATATGGATCAAGCTATACTCCCTTCCCTCATATTACTAGCATCAGAGCATTCTAGAAGCCTTGGGAAACACAATAGGGGAATTTTTTAAAATAGTAGAGAGGTCCAAAAAAATTAGATATACATCGTATGCTTGCATCTATGTTTATATGGACATAACAAAAGACTTACCTGAAGGCATCAACCTAATCCAGGATGATGAAGAATGGTTTCAATTCATAGACTACGAGCAAATACCTTTTAGATGCAGGCACTGCCATGAACATGGACACCTGTGTAGAGGATGTCCAGAAAGCATCCCAACAATCTAGCAGAAAGGAAAAGAGATCAAATATGTCAAAAAGAAATCAAGGCCTAGAGGTAAAAATAAAAATCCCCTATCCTCTAACGCTTTGGATGTTCTCCAATCTGATCAAGTGCAGGTCATCATCGACACATATGGGAAAAACAACATCATTAGCAACAAAGCAGCAAACAAAAGGAAAAAAGAGAAACCCTAGCCCAACCCCCTGGAATAGAGGACATATATGGACACGATGGAGGATGATACCGATGATATGGACATTGGATATCTAGATCTAGACAAGCTAGAAAAAGCAGTTCAAGATCTGAAAAAAGGGTTATTCCCTCACAACAAGTGGTCTTGCTCAAGGAATCCCTTATCAAAACAAGGAAAGCAAAAACCCTTGGGGTGGGCTCTCAAAAACCTGGTACCAAAATCCATGAAGTCATAAAAAATAGGGTAGTGAAAGACGTGGAAGAAGAAGAAATCATCAATGCATTAAGGACATAGGGGAGAATTTTTTCTCCTTAAGGCAATTTCCCACCATAGAGGCAACATTTTCCTTACCCTGAAAACCTTCCCAATGAAGCTTATATTATGGAATATCAGAGACTATAGTGTGCCTCACAAAAAAAAACTACTAAAAAGGAAAATTGCTATGAAAAAACCTACGGTTATGTTTATATAGGAAACTAAATGCTCAGAAGGAATCTTCAAAGCGATGGTGAAAAAAATATGGAAACAAAGTGAATCGATATCCATCAATTCTGTAGGTGCAGTTAGAGGTATTGGCATAATTTGGAAGCCACTAGAGATAAGCCTCTCTAACTTTCTGGCAACCAGATTCACCATTTCGGCCGATTTTCACATCCTCAGCACTAGCCTCAAGGGAATTCTCACTAGTGTCTACGACCCCTTATTGTTAGCATTCAAACAAGCCTTCCTTCATTCACTTAAGCTTTTGAATCATTGGTTTGTCCAAAAGCATTGGATCCTTGGAGGACATTTCAATCTCATCTGAAACCTCAAGGAAGAAAAAGGAGGGATTGGCTCCATAGGAACTTTAAACACTGCTTTTGACATCGTAATCAATGAGTTCGAATTTGTGGACATTAGTACAACAAACAACTTACATACTTGGAACAAAAAGCACACTAGAGATAGACACATTTCCTCTAGACTAGACTGCTTCCTAGTCTTGGAATCCATACTCATAGGAGGTGCAAACATCTCGGCCCTTATCCTCCCAGCGGCAGGCTCAGACCACTGGCCCATCGGTCTCTACTGGAGCATAATAGGGGAACATCTAAGGAGACCCTTCAGATTTGAAAATTTTTGGCTTACACATCCTAATTTCCAGCTCCTCATGCAACAATGGTGGAGCAACTTTCATCCTCCAGCAGGAACCCTCATGTACAAATTTCAACAAAAACTAAAATATATCAAAGAGCAAGTAAAAATATGGAACAAAGAGTACTTCGGTGACATCCATCTGGTGAAACAACAGATTCAAGGCCAACTTGTGGATATTCAAAGAACTATTATGTAAGGAGGATACACTAACTCCATCAAAAAGGAAGAAAAGAACTTACGAGAAGCTTTGGAAGCCACAGAATTACAAGAAGAAACCCTATGGAAAACCAAATCCAAAAATATTTGGCTTAAAGAAGGGGAAAGGAACTCCTCTTTATTATTAAAAGCCACTATACAACACCGTCAGGATAATAGAATTGTCCGCTTAAAAGCAAAAAATGGCACAGTAGCAGAAACACATGGGGAAATTGAACACACCCTCACTGACCATTTCTGGCAATTAATGGAAGAACCGGAACTGGACAGACATACAACTATGGAAGAAATTCTTGAGAAAATTCCCATTCTAGTTACACAAGAGCAAAAAAAACTCATACTCCGACCCATTGAAATGGTTGAGCTAGAGGACATGATCAAACAGCTAAAAAATGACAAAGCCCTAGGCCCGAATGACTTCATGACCAATTTTTTTCACGCTTACTGGCACACCATTAAGGATGAAATTCTGGATATTGTCGCAGACTCCAAGAAGTCTTGAAATATTTCAAATCAACGTTCCTCTCCCTCATCCCCAAAGAAAATGAATTTGGCTCCCTAGGTAAATTTAGACCCATCGCTATCTACAATGTTATATTCAAAACAATTACCAAAACCATTGCAAATCAGTTCAATCCCCTTCTATTTACCCTCGTATAAAAGAAAGGAGCAATCCAGATAGTTGGAAGGAAAACAAATTTTGGATGGAATAACTCTATCTCATGAAATTATCCAATCGCTCAAGCCACCAAAAAATATGGCATGCTTATCAAGCTTGATCTCTCAAAATCCTTTGACAAGCTCAAGGGGAATTTTTTGAAGAAAATACTGTTGGCATTTGGTTTCTACAATCAATGGGTAAACTGGATATTTACTCTAGTCTCCACCACTTTCTTTTCCATTCTTGTCAATGGCACTCCCTCAAAAACCTTTTCACTCTTCTAGGGGTATTAGACAAGGAGATCCACTCTCTCCTTCCCTCTTTGTCCTAATTATGGAAGTCCTGGGACGCCTCCTTAAAGTAAAAGTTTAGAACCAGGAACTAAAAGGAATCTCCCCATACTCAAGAATGGATTCTCAAACCCATCAAAAATTTGTCGATGATACCATGCTAATGGGGTACTCTTCAATGCAGGAATATAAAGCTTTCAAAACCAGTCTCAACACCTTCCTCCTTTCTAGTGGGCTTGACATCAACAAATAAAAATCCCATGTCTAATTTTTCAATACTTTCCAAATCACAAAATTCAATATCCTCTGTATTCTTGAATTCACAAAGGGATCCTTACCTACCAAATACCTTGGAGCTCCGCTAACTAATTCTCTAGCAAGAAAGGTCTCATGGAGAGAAATTTTAGATAAATTGAATCAAAAGCTTGGTTGTTGGACCTTCCTCTCTCTAAACTTCCCTAGTCATTTAATCCTTGTTAAATTTGTTCTGCAAGCAATTCATTTATACATGTTTTCCATTCTACATGCTCCTAATTCCGTCCAAAAAAAACTCAGAGCTATGCAGCGCAACTTCCTCTAGGGAGGCTCCGAGAATCACAAGAAATGGTCACTTGTTGACTGGAACACTCTATTCATGCCCAAACTTGATGGGTTCCATGGCCTTGGATACCCTGCAACTAGCAATCAACTTTGCAATGCCAATATCTGGTGGAGATGGATCACGAATACATCAGAACCATGGGCTCTCCTGTGGAAGGCTAAATATTCCTCCACCTGGTCTAAGCAAAAATTTATCATATTTGACACGAATGTCAAAGGCTCCCAGATATGGAACTCTGCACATGCCAACCGTAATATATTATAAAACTTCAGCTTCTGGGAGGTACGTAATGGAAACACTGCAAATTTCTTTCAAGACTCATGGAATCAGCAAGGTCTGCTTATAGAAGATCACAATCTCCATATACTACGAGAACAACTGCTACTCATAAGCGCTTCCAAAGTAAGCGATTTGTGGCAAGAGACCAACATAGGAGATCATTTTAGGAAATGGAAAAGTCTCAACTGGTGGTAGGCCATTAGTCCCACTGAAGATATTCAAGCTTTCTGGGATGATCTCCAAGCCCGTCAAATCTGAATAAATCATGATAATGACAAAATAAGATGGGGGTTCTCACAATGCGTCACCTACAACATGAAAGAAGCAACTACTTTACTTTCCAACAACACCATGGACGACCAAGCCAATAGATGGAAAAAAGTTTGGAAAGCCAACATCTTGCCCAAAATCTCTACCTTCCTCTAGCTCCTCCTTTGTAGACGCATTTTAACCTGGGAGAATAGGAAAAATATAGGTAGCATTGGACCAACATGGTGTTACCTATGCAAAGACAATGGGGAAACCATCAACCATATCCTAGATGAATGCAAATTCACTGACAACATCTGGAAAGAGGGAGAAATAATCTTCACAAAATCGGCCAGAATAAAAGGACGCCCGGACATATCCATAGCAAATTGGCCTCACCAACCTTTCAGCAGCATGCTTCTCAACAAAATATGGGAACTCTTCCCTAGATTTGCGGTTTGGGAAATATGGATCGAAAGGAACAACAGAATCTTCAATAACATGATCAGGAAGGAAGAGGAAGTCTAGGAAACTTTGAATAAGCACATCTTTGAAACTTTGAAATTATCAACCTAGGAAGACAAGGACCTAACCACCTACAACAATGAAATGAAAATATTAAAGGATTGGGGTATCACTACCATACTCGATTACATTGGACCTTCCATCATAGAAAGGATCAAAGTGAACTCCCCACACTGGCACCTACAAGCTCAACTTCGACGGTGCTTCCAAAGGAAATCCTGGTCCATCAAGATTTGGTGGAGCAATCAGAGACAACAAAGGTAAAATTCATGGAGTCTACTGGGGATCTCTCGGCCTCTCCACCAACAATGTTTCTGATTTGGAAGGATTATTGGTTGGTCTAATATGGGCACTCAACAAGAACTGGACCCCTCTCATCTTGAAAGGGGATTCACTCTTAATCACCAACATGGTCAACAAAATACAGGATGGCTCAATAAGAATCAAGGTGGCTAACAACTGGAATATGGAAAGCAAACTCAGAATCTTAAGCACCACACTTAGGGGGAACCCGGCGATTATCTTCCAACATGTTAAAAGAAAATCGAACAAGCTAGGGGATTCCATCGCTAATAGGGGATTTACCATGAGCTCTACAATCCATTATTCTTGTTGGGATGACAACATTGATCCAGAGGACAGAGAGAATTGGCAATGAATAGCTACACAAGACCACATCATCCCAAATGCAGGTGATCTGGATGGAAAATATGGATGGAACATGGGAGATAGGGAACATGCCAGTGCAAGTGGCATCCCCTCCCCCACGTCCCACCAATCTTAACCTTGATCACGTTGTCCTTTCAACTGCAATGAGAGACGCCTCAAGCATGCAGACAAGATCTCACTTTGCAAACCCAACAAGGAATTGCTCCGTCATGGCAACTTTTACATGGCCCCTGTACCAACACGACTGTCTCAACCTCCTCAACATGTTTCTTTGTACTTGGTCTGCACACCAGCGGACTCTCCACTCCCAGAGGAAGTGTTATAACAGAAGGAAGTATGAAATTCATTAGCCCAAAATGCATCTTTGTGTAACAGTGCATAAATTCATAAACTCATCCACTATTCTTCATCACCATCATTTGAACACCCTCTCGGTGATAGCCGGGAAAGGGAAAGATATTGTCCAACATCCCAAATCCCAGGAGAGCACCAGCTTGGCTAGGTCTTTCCCCATTCTTCAGGTGATATCTTCTCAGGGGAATGACCTGAACACCATCAACTAGGAGTCTCTCTTTCGTGATGAAACCCCAGACCACATCCGTGAATCCATTGTAGCAATGGAGAGTGATATCTTAGGGTAATTTTGGCTTAAGTTTGGGCTAGAGGTTATGGTTTTGAACTATCGGCATCTCAAATTCATTCTCTCCGTAACCATGAGAAAAAGGGAGAGTTTTGCTGATTATGTGAAGCTCACTGTTAGCACCTTCAAGGAAGATGCAGAGTGAGGCCTGGTCCACATGACATGCATATTGTAGCTCTCTGAACCACCCTTTTAGTGCACCAACAAGGACAACAATGAGGTCGGCACCGCCAAAGTCAATGAGGATGAAGCAGAATCCTCTACGAAGATCTAGCAGCCCACCTGAATGACTCATGTTCTACTCTCTTTTGATTTGTTTATGGCTTGTTTCAGCACCTACTTCTCCTTCAATCTCTTTAGATGTGTGAGGATGCCAATGTATAAATATTGGGCAACTAACACTATGTTTAGATATTCGGTTTGGACTCTTACGTTACAACTCTCTTTTTTGGTTTCATGACCACCGCCTAACTCCATGTTTTTGGAGTCAGGATCGACTGTGTATCTATTTTTCTTCAATTAAGCAATAGAAAGAGTATTTCTTACTGACAAAGAAAACATGAAAGGAATATCAATGAAAATTCATCAAAGCAGTAGTTTGGTAAATTATGCAGGAACATAGGGGGAGTTACTTCATAAACCATCAAGAAATGGCCAAGTCTAAATAAGAGTCAACAAAACAAGAGTCAACACGGTCAAAGAGGGAGTATCATCAACAAAGAAAGATAATTTTAGATGGCATTAATTGTCAAGTAAAGTTATCTTCTACAAGCGATAAAATGATTAAAGCAAAACAAAGTCACATAAGAGAAGCATATTGACAAGGGGAAACAACATAATCCCTAGTGTGTCAAGTGAACAAAGTTTCTTCTCTCCTTTTGTCATTTATGTCAAAGGGGGAGAGAGAGTTGAAGTTTTTTCCATCAATGACAAAGGGGGAGATTGTTGGAAGAAGTTGTCATTGATGTCAAACGGGGAGTCATTAATGTCAAAAGGGCGAAGAGATATGTTGTGTCAAGGTGATAATGATGATGTGGTTGTAGTAGATATATATTGTTTGGTAATGTATAGTGAGGCCTTGAATCTCCTAAGGAATAACCTAAGGAATCATTTGATCACAAGTGTATATAAATCCAAAGTGGTCCCCTTATGGCATAGCGGTTGTGCATGACCCTCACAGGAAGACACTTTGAGTTATACATAAGTGGTATAAATCCATTAGAGAATCCTATAGGATTCCCTAAAGTGATGTGGAGTGTAAAGGATTCCCTAAAGTTTCCTAAAGAAGTGTGAAGAATTTCCTAAATAAATGATGTTGGGTCACATGACCATGATGATAAGATGTGTAAGATTGTTCGTAAAGGTGTTCCTAAGCAATGTCACTAAGAAATGTGGATAAATTCATAAAATAGTGGTGTTGGGTCTACATGACCAAAAGGATTGGTCCATATGACCATGAGAAGTTTCCCCAAAGTAATAAGGATTGGTCCACAAGGAAATGTTGAAATATAAGGTGAAAACCCCATAACCAATGGTGTTCCATCCACTTTACCATGAGTTTTGGATTACATGACCCATGGTGGAGAAGGCTCTAAAAAGTCCCTAAATTTGGTCAAAAGCAAGTTATTGTGAAGCTTTAAGTACCCCCAAAATAATAATGATTGGTCCAAATTACCCCAAAATTTGTGGTACTTTATCCCATCATACCACATGAAGTGGCAAGGATCCCCACAAGAAATAATGGTGTATCCACTAAGTGTGATGATATTTCTGTAGCAAGACTTCTATGGTGGTTAATTGTAGCAGGAATCACTAGGGGGCCCCTTTGGAGAAAATATGGGGTGATATTGAAGATTTGGTATTAATTGACATGATGGACTCTTGAGGTAGGGTACTAACCTTTGATATCCCCTTAAAATATGGAGATCCACAAATTAAGGATGAGTTTAAGTAGAGACTAAAAGAAGATACTAGATCATGATGAAGTGTATAAATAGAGGGAAAAACATTCCATTTCATCATCAAAAAATTCTCTATTTCTATTGCGATTCATTGGAGAAAAAGTGCGAAACTTTTTGGAGGAGCAATTTCTGGGCATCTTTGAGGATTGAGGATATTCACAAAAAAATACGTAACTTTATCATATGGTATCATAATTACAAACGTCTTCGCTCGCTGGAAAGATGGTTACGAGGGTTATATCATGAATCTATCTAAATACTATTTTGGTTTCTATATTGTATCTTCATCCTGTAATAGTATATTATAGTTGAGTGTGGTTTATCGTGGTTGTTAATAGTAGATTATAGTTGATTATAATTGTTCATGGTTAGCTATGATCATTATGGTTTACCATAGTTATTCACGATTTATCATGGATTACCTTTGTTGTTTGAAAGTGACTTAATATTGTTGACTTTAGCAATATTCTTATTGTTATTAATGTAAATAATATTAATTTTTATGTTATTAATAATATTGTAAAACATTGTTAATGTTTGACAATGTTAATAATAATTTTATTAGTGATTAGTAATATTAATGTTAACGTGAATATTAAAAATTAATATCAATACTAATATTAACATTATAATATAATAGTGGTGGTTAATATTAATATTATTAATGTACATAATAAATATTAATATTATTAATGTGCATAATAAATATTAATATTATTGCGCCGAGAGGCGCTCTACAGCCCAGTATGGGGGAGATCTTGTAACATTACATAACGTTACGTAACATTATTTTTATTAATAACAAATAAATTTTTTAATTATAGGCCAAAATAAATGTCGGCCAGAAAAACCACCTAATATGGGGAAGATGTTGCAATATTCCTACCTAACAAAACAATAAAAAAGTAAAAATTTAATTATCCGTAAAAAAAAATGGAAGATGTTGTGATATTCCTACCTAAAAAAACAATAAAAAAGTAAAAAATTAATTATCCGTAAAAAAAATGTGAATCAAGAAAAAAACACAATATGGGGAAGATGTTGTAATGTTCCTACCTAATAAAATAATAAAAAATAAAAAATTGAATTATCCGCAAAAAAATGTTGGTCTTGCACATGGTTTTAAAACTATGTGCACATGGTTTTAAAACCATGTGCAAGGCCTTTTAAACAACCCATGGTTTTATTGTACATGGTTTAGGAGGGCCTTCTAGATGGTTTTAAAACCATGTGCAAGGCCTCCTAAACAACCCATGGTTTTATTGTACATGGTTTAGGATGGGCCTTGCAAATGGTTTTAAGACCATGTACAAGGCCTTGCATATGGTTTTAAAACCAAATGTTGTAATGTTTGTTCTTAACAAAATAAAAGATAATAATATGTCGGCCATAAATAATATTAAATATTAATAATAATAATATTATATGTGGACCTTAAATAAAAAGATGTGTCTTTTGGTTTGAATAAAATCAATGGATACCTAAGAAGAGATTTGATCCCTCTCGGCGCTTGATAGAGCCTAGGATTTGGATCTACGCTGGTTGTATTTCAAGTATATTTTTGTTTTATGTCATATGTTTGTTCAATGTGAAATAATTAAACATTATTGTGCCGAGAGGCGCTCTACAGCCTAGTATGGGGGAGATCTTGTAACGTAATGTTCTGTAACATTCCTCATGTAAATGTCGGCTATAAATATTATGAGGGAGATGTTGTAACGTTATGTAGCGTTCCTGATGTAAATGTCGGCTATAAATAGTATTTCGTATTTTGCGGGAGATGTTGTAACGTTATGTAACATTCCTCGTGTAAATGTCGGCTATAAATATTTACTTCTATTTACTTATGATTTCTCATTATGAGGAAGATGTTGTAACGTTATGTAACGTTCCTCATGTAAATGTCGGCTATAAATATTGACTTATATTTACTTATGATTTCCCATTATAAGGGAGATGTTGTAACGTAATGTAGCGTTCCTCATGTAAATGTGGGCTATAAATATTTACTTCTATTTACTTATGATGTAGATTGTGTCGGCCATTAATTAAAAGTAAATATTTTGAAACACCTACTATATAAACATCAATAGGTAATAAAAAAATACATAAAAATTTATAAAATATTAATGTGCCACAAAGAGAAGACTACCGCAAAGAAAAAAAGAAAAGAGAAGGAATATCTCCGCAACCCATAGGTAATTTAATTTAATTTTACTATGTGGTCCAAATTTCTCCAAATATTTAAATCCTATAACATTATTATTATTTATCAGTATAGAATATAGAAAGAAAAACATGTAATTAATTAATCAATGCATGTGACAAGCATGACTATGAGTGGAAAACTGAAGGTGTTAGAATAGGTGAAGAACACAATTTCTCCCGCATCCAACTTCTGACCGTCATTCACCAAGCATCACAAATGGCTAATTTTCTAATCAATTGAGGGATTACTTCTACTCCTGATGTGAAATCGCAACAGTTGACGTGGATGTTTGCTACTGGGAAGCCAGAACTACATTCCTTCACAATTTCCACCTCAAATAAAGAGATGTCATTGGACGATCCAACATTGTTAGTTAAATCAAATACAATTTTAGTTATATTTTACATAAATAAATGCAATCACTACTCTACTTTAGTTATATTTTACATACATAAATTTTTAGTTATATTTTATATATATAAATTTTAGTTATATTTTACCAAATTTTCCATTTTACCCAAGTGGACAACCTAACAGTGGTATTAGAGCTGCCCTAAAGTTCTTAGGGCCTGTACAATATTACTCGGTGAATATTTCTAATGCTGATAATTTTTGTGAGACTGATCTTAGTTTTCTTTTCCTACAGTTTTCTCCAGCCTACCAAAATATACGTTATCCATTTGGTGAGTATCGTTGATATTGTGTTATATCTCTCCTTATCTTTTCATGAAGGTAGAATTCAAAAATCTTCTTCAATTGTTGCGTGAAGATGTTTTCTGAGTGGATGTTGTGTGTGAATATTCTCAGAACTTGACCCGTGTCTTGCATTTGCATATACATCTTTTGTTATTGTTTCTCTTGGATAAAACTATGCAGAAATAGCCATTCCACCATTTTCCCTAGAGATAGAAGATGGGTCGACAAGTGATCACTGACTAAGAAGGAAGGAATCCACTCTGCTACTCTCAAACTTGCTGGGACATTTGTGGTCTCTATACCTATATCGAATTGTTGCATTCTGAGTCATGGTTTGAAATTCGTAGCTTTTTTATACCTGTAGGATGGATGGCAGTGTATTTTTACAGGGTGTGACCTCTGTGTGAGATCCCATATAGCAGGAAGTCTCCTCGCATTTCGTGGAGCCCTTGCACTGTTGCAGCTTGGTTGTGCCAGTGTTTTGAATATTATGTATTGGTCATATTCAATGTGACAACATTGAATTGAGATTGGTGTCATATGTTTTGATAAATTGTTGCTTTGTATCAACGTTGATCAATGGTATTGATATCAAAACTATACCAATTTTGAGCTGGAGTTGTCTAATTATTTAAAAGGAAAAAAAGGAGTGGGGGAGGGTTTAGTTATTACTAATATATGACTTATCCAGCCGGTATTCCTTGATACGATATATGATATGGAGCCATCTAACTAAAATTATGAAATTCCTACATAGACATTGAAAAAACTTAATTGCACATTTCACTCTTGAGAATGATTGGTAGGTGAATCTCTCTACTTCTTGAGTGGATTCGATCCCTCTAATGACAGTAGCTTATTATTTTAATTGATTATCATGTTATCTACTTCAGAGATTGCTAATTGTGTTGAGGTATTTAACAGGTATTATTCCACTATAGAAACTAAAGATAGTAAGATTACATGCATATATTCCCTCCGCAAATATAATATCAATGGAATAATTGACGCCAGGTAATTATCAACAAAAATATGTTAGCCTTGCACATGGTTTTAAAACCATGTGAAAGGCCTCCTAAACAACCCATGGTAAATTGCATTCAATGAGGTTTGTTAAAAAAAATTTACCAAATTTCAATTAAAAATAAAGAAAATAAAAAAATAAACTACTCCAATAAAAAAATTATAAAATTTCAAATAATATATTATTTCAAACACTAATCAATGCCTTCAATTTCCAAGATTGTTTTTCCATGAGCATTGTACCATCCATAGGTGAATCATAATGAAACAAATTAATATATGCTCAAATTTTGAATTCATTATTGTACTTTAAATTTTGAATTCATTATTTTCAACTTAATTACAATTTTACCTGAAAAAGTCAAGTGTATATATTCTTTTTTTAACTCAATTTTAATTGTCCATTCAACTTTTTCATTCAAAAAAATGAAGTTTCCATTCAAATTTGGCCTTTTCGATTCCCAAGTCTAAATACTCTTACTCTTTCACGTAATTTTAAGAGCATCCATTCAACATAAGATTGGGAGTTCCCATTCAAATTTGATAATGATCTGGAGACCTTTGTACATTCCCCAAGTCCCATATGTTGGCTTTTCTCATTTATGTAATCTTCTTTATAACCAAGAAGATGAAGGAGATTAGTTTGATCTTTATGTGGGGATTAGACTTATAGAGTAGCTATATACAAGTCTCTGTCGCTAGATGACCGAATTTATAACCATGTTTGGATCAAGTGAAAATGGTGAAGGGCATCTCAATCTCCACCAACATGCTAAAATGCAGCTAGGCGCTGAAGAACGCTGCTACATTTCCTCGTAACTGAATTTGCTACATGTTGAGCAAGGGGAGCATTATTCTGAATGCAAAGATAACAAATCTAGAAACAATTCCAACCAGCTAAAGAACTGACCAACACTTCACGAGGTATTGCACGCAAGGAGCTATTCGAAGAGAGGTTTGCACCTTGAGATATTTGATCCCTCTCGACGCTTGATAAAACCTAGAATTTGGATCTAAGCTGATAACTCTCATATAAATGTTTGATTTAGAATAAAAAAATTAATTTACATGAACAACATAACGCAATATTTTAAAGTTCTCATGTATCCATGTTCATGTATAACATCTTTTTAAAAGTTCTCACGTATCCATGTTCATTTATAACATCTTGTTATCTATTTCGCTATACCTAAATAGATGTATTTAAATAAAATAAATAATTTAAAATTTATATATATAAAATAATTTATTTAAATAGAAAAATAAAATGTTAATATAATCTTACTATATATATAATTTTAATTATATTATTTAATTTATATATTATTTTAAATAATAAATGTAATCTGATATATATACAATAATTTTAAATTGTATATAAATGATTTTGATAATTGAAAGTCTTGTATGTTGAAATCCGCAAATAAACTTTATATACATTTAAGGCTATTAAGCAGAAATCTTAAAAATTGGAGGGTTTGTCCTCATCCCCCACATCCACAAACTCTGTAATCTAGCGATCAAGCAAGGGTTTCCTACACCTTGAACTCGAAGCCTCATTATTCATATTTTCAAAAGTGGTGATAAAAATGACCCCTCTAATTATCAGACTATTAGGATTAGCCCTCTCTTAGCTAAGTTATATGGTATTATCTTAGAAAAGAAGACCAATGAATGGCTAGAAATGGAAGGTAAGCGGGCTAAAGTCCAAGCAGGTTTTAGAAGGAATCATTTAACCACGGACTACCTCATTACACTTAGGATCATTATAGAGAACTGTCGTAATAATAAGTCTAGCCTATTTTGTTGCTTTGTGGATTTTAAAAAAGCTTTTGATACAGTGCCTAGAAATAACTTGTGGAATAGGCTAGAGGAGCTTAAGGTTCCTGTTGAGTTGAGAGTTGTCGCTATAAGGTTATACAAAAAGGTCATTGTCAAGTTTAAGAATAATGAGGGGTGGATAACATATATAAATTGTAATATTGGAGTTAAACAAGGTTGTCCCCTCTCCTCTACCATTTTGCCATTTACATTGATAAGCTTGAAAAGTGTTTAGAAGAAGTAGGTTGCGCATGTAGAATCTTAGCTGGGATAGTTATCATCCTCCTACTTTATGTTGATGATATTGTTCTTATGGCAATGTGTCCTTCTGATCTCGATAAGCAATTAAGAATTCTTAAATATTTTTACTCTAACATGGGTATGACTGTTAACATGGGCAAGACAAAAATCATGATTATAAAATCTAAGAAAGACACATGAAAATTTTATTTATGATAATAGAAATCTAGAGGAAGTGACTTCTTATAAGTATCTCGGAATTGATATTCATCACAAGCTCAATTGGAACTATAGCATTGAGAAAATGATTAATGGAGAGTGGAAAGCTTATTTTGGTCTTGAAAATAACTGTAAATCAACCAATATAGTCATGTGGGATTAAAAGAAGTTCCTCTTTGAAACTCTTGTCATCCATGTTATCTTGTATGGTTGTGAAGTATGGGGGTGCAACATTTCTAGAGATTCTTGGAGGAAGATTGAGCAAATCCAGAAGTGGTTTATAACTTATAACCCCAAAATTAAAAGCAATATGCCTTATCATATTCTCCTCATAGAGGTGGGTCTTTCTCCCATTGAGAGCATCTTTATGACTAGGTACTAGCTGATATAGAAGCATAAGATAAATAACATAGGAAATGAGAGACTTCCTAAAATTGCTTTAAACTCTCAAGTCAAAACCAACTACGCCTCAAGTAGTGTTGGTGTAAAGATACCATGGCTTGGTCAAACCATTGGGACATTAATGAAAACGACATTTTGCAAAACATTGATAATGTCGAAAATATTATTACTTCTAAGTTTAAAGAGAAATCCCACGGTGAGGAAAATTTAGCGGTTAAGAGAAAATTAAGATACTATAAGGAGGTCATTAATCCTAACTTGGAACATCAGAAGGATCTCTCGGTAGTAACTAGCTCATGCAAGAAAATTAATACAACCAAGATTAGAACGAACTCTCATGAACTCCATAGCGTAATAGGGCGTTGGTCTATTCCTAAAACTCCATAGGTAGAAAGGGTTTGCCATCTGTGTGATTCTAATAGCATTAAGGATTAAAATCACTTTCTCTTAGAATGTCTTGCTTACACCCACATTAGATCTAAGTTTCATAGTATTTGTTATAATACAAACCTTTATAACCTCCTAACTTGCCCAAACTATAGTGAGCTTGGAAAGCTTTTTGGCAAACTTTTTGAGCGTAGGAACAAGATTTTAAAGTAAACCAAGTATTATCCTTTATTATCCTTCTTAAGGTCCAATAAACCAAAGTTGATCTTAGTAAATTTTAATAATCATTATCATCATCATCATAATTCTAAATTACAAGTCTAAATTTATTTCATAATTATAAGTCCTACCATTTTAAACTGACAAATATAATAATTAATAATAATTTTAAACAACATATAAAAATAATTGCATAGCTTATCTCATTCTTAAAGCACATAGCGAAAGCATTACAGCCGCGGCTTACAATTAAGGTATATTAATTGTAAATCGGTCTATTTTAAATCTTCTAACGATTTTGAATACTCTAAATTTACATTTAAATAAATTTTAAATATTTTACATTTAATTATTTATAAATGCAATAATATATTTGATAAATTTATATTTAATAAATCAAAATTTTATAGGGCAATTTAATATTTGATAAATCAAAAATTTATATAATCAATTGTACTTAAAAAATAAAGTCTTGAAACGGATTTTCGTAAACTCATTAATGAACTTGTTTATAAAACGAATTGTGAAATGATGTTTTTTGATTCATATGAATAACAAAGACTGGTATTTTTTCCTCTAAAAAAAGAATTGTGAAACATTATATTCAAGGCATGGTGACAAATAATTTCTTCTCATTGGTTTCCTTTCCAAAGTTGTTGACAAATAATTAGACTCTTCTATTTCGATGTTCTGATCATAAGGTCACATCTGTATTCGGTGTGATTTTTGAAATTTTTGAAATAAATATTTTACACGGTACATATAATTTAAAAGTTAATTTAAATGACTATAACTTCGATGTTATGCTCATAAGTTCACATCACATCTGTGTGACTTTTCAAATTTTTGAAATAAATATTTTAAAGGGTAAATATAATTTAAAAGTTAATTTATATGACTATAACCTTTTATAAATAAGCAAAATTTATGAATATTTCAACAATAATAAAGGATAAAGAAGAGTGAGGTGGTTAATCAACCCACAGGTTCAAACTAGTTTTTACATGCCTTAAAGGAATAAGAAGAGTGAGTTGGTTAATGAACACAGTTTCAAACTATTTTCTTATATGTTTTTAATGTTTGTAATAAGTATAGTTAAACAAAATTTATGAATATTTTAACAGAATAAGTGGTAAACCAATCCACATTTTCAAATTGATGAGGATGATGATAATAACAATTAACGTCCAAACACTAAAAAAATAAGGCAATATAACAAATAAAAGTGATATACATCTAAAAACAAATAAGTGATATACATCTAAAAACAAATAAAAATACAGTTTCAAACAACTTTTTACATGCCTTCAAGGAATAAGAAGAGAGGTGGTTAATCAACACAGTTTCAAACTACTTTTTATGTCTTTAATGTTTTTAACAAGTATAGGTAAGCAAAATTTATAAATATTTTAACAATAATAAAGAAGAGTATTGAGGTGGTTAACCAACTCACACTTTCAAATTGATGATGATTAAAGTTCAGTGAGATTAATTTTGGTTTATCTGACCTTAAGAAAATAATACTTGTTTTACTTTAAAATCTTGTTTTTGTTCTCAAAAAGCTTGCCAAGAAGTTTTCCAAATTCACTATAGTTTTGACAAACATTTAATACACAACAAAAAACAATTACACAATTTGAAGAAAATAAAACATTTTACAAAGTTTTTTTTTTTAACTTTTGTTTGAGGAAAAATAATACATAATTTGATGGCAAAATGTTGGTTAAGGTTATTTTGTTTATCAAATAAGTTTTGAATTTTTACCCCTCCAAAGTAACTAGCTAAATCCTTACAAACATTTCTATGTATGTGTACTAAGCCAACGAGTTGTTTTAATAAGCCAACTAGTTGTTTATGAAAGTTTAAATGATCTTGGATTTATTAATTTAATATAAAATACACGTATCTATCATATATTTATGTGTATTAAGCCAGCCAGTTGTTTATGAAAGTTTAAATGAACTTGGATTTACTAATTTAAGGTAAAATATTGTATAATTAATTATTTAATGAAAAATATATATATATATATATATATATGTATTTGTTTCTTTATAAAACATTGTGTATTTCAAAAGCCAATTCCTTTATAAAGAAAACTCTAAAAAAATTCAAAACCATATAATTTTTTATAATTAAATTGTATAATTATTTTTAAATATTTTGTAATTATATTTTGATTCTCCCAAAATTGAATACAAATACAAAAATTGCAAATTTAAAATTATATTAAGATTGTATAATTCAAATATTCTAAAAACACTAGAAAAACTGTATTGAAAACTGGAGTTCAGATATATGAACATAAAACTTTTATGATATACAATTCCATAATAAATTTCGAAATTTATTGTACTTATTTATTAGCAATTAACAATTGAGTTTACCAAATAATCTATTTCAATATTTGAGTCACATTTAAAGATAAGAACAAACGATTTAGTTTTCCATGGTGGGACATTCTTTTCTGTCCAAACTTCTCAAAGAGTTTGGAGAAAATGTTTATAAGCTTCTTGTCAAAACTTCTCAAAGAGGTTGGAGGTCACACTGGGTAGCAATGGAGAAGGCAGGCAGGCAGCCTCCAAACATTTGCCACTTAATATATTTCGAGTCATTATCTTGTTGGTCATAAAATGATTTCGTTGTGACAGACATACCATCGATGGTTCCCTTGGATCCACGTTGAACTGAGTAATTATATTTATCCCAAATTCCGCAAAATCCTTTATTGGTGAACTTTAAACCTGTACCAAAAGATAACAAAGAAATCATTCCAACATCGAATTTAAAATTTCTCAAATACTTTGGATTTAAAAGTGATCAATAATCAAAGCGACCGAAAAGAATCGAATCAAGCATATGGTTGTTGTGGTAGCCATAATCAAATCCACGCAAATGAATCTAGTATAACAAGGGAGGCTGCTAAAGGCAGCAAGTCCCTCCCATAAGAATGTGATAGTTGAAAGTTGAAATGCATAAGAAACATGGAGTATAGTTAGTTCATAGAGTGAAATTGGTGTGTTGACACTCTTTATTAAGTCAAGTGTTGGAAAGGTAGGTCACATCCATTATGAAGTGCTTCAAAGCGAGGAGCTTATGTGTGTTGTCGAGATTAATAGTGACCTACCTGTTTCTCTAAAAGTCAGTTGTTCCCAAAGGTTTAGTACAAAATATGTCTATATGATTGTCCACCTGAGCCACTTGTCGTGAGCTCTTAAAACTGAGCCACTTGTGCTTAATAATCCTTAAAGTCCGTGTACTTTGTGTTCAGGAGTTGCAATGTTTCTAATTAAAATCAGCGCCATCTTGTTCAAGGATATCAATTGTCAATTATTCAAATGAAGTGCAATCAAATCATATTGTTGAATCACATGCAAGAATAACATGTCTCTATAACTTCCTGGAACACGTGTGGATGCCTAAACATATCGACTAGGAATGGGCAAGAGGGATCAAATTTGAAGGGTAGGGTCCCATTTCACTTTGAAGGGTTGTGAGAAATTGAACCCTTCAATGTTGACATGTAAAAATAAATCATTCTTTTCATTTGAAACTGTAAGTGTATAACAAAATTTTATTATTCATTAAAAACAGTGTATAGAAAAAAAATGACAATAAGAAGAAATCCCAAGTGATTCAACATTTACATGGAATTAGTGTGGTAAACCATGTACTCTCCCGGTCCCTGTAGCATATAGTTTATTGAACTTAGATAAGGGACAATTCTGTCGGGCCGGTGAAATACTCTGTTGTTAGGCCATTGGTAAAATCAGGCATTGGAATTTGGAAGGAATTTTGAATGGAGGATTGATTCAGCTTGATGGTGCTTCTATTGGTCAAGTGTGATTGGGCCTACCCAAAAGAAAAACCCCAAAATGTAATACCTAATGCTTTCACAGAGAAACTTTTTTACTAACCCTAAATTCAATAGTTATTTTTAGAATTGAATCATGTCCTCCCCACATGCTCAAATCAAAGTGATCAAACAAAGGCCCCAATTTTAGGTGGATTATGGATAGTCCCTCCAATGTATATCGAGTTTATACCCCAATTCGAAGTGCTCAAACAAAATCTCCAATTTTAGGTACATTATGGATAGTCCCTCCAATCTATATCGAGTTTATCAGCCATATCGAAAAGGTTAAGTATTTATTAGTCCACTATAAGGAAGAACTTTGAATTCTCCAGCAAATATAACTACAAGTTGGGTGTCTAGTTTCTAACAAAGTCAACAAGGAAGACGAATCATAAACACACGTTTGGGAGGTTTGCGACAACGAGGATGTTCAAATCATGTTCTTCGCTATATCATTGCACTCCCAGTCCCTCATTCATGAACGTCCGTCGAGGGATTCCCTTGTTTAGATATATTGGTAGACAATTTGTACTTCTTGTTTCCATTATTAGAAAGCTAACGGGAAAACGAAGGGGTCAAAGTTTACAACATTTACAGTGTTAGTTGTTAAATATTTTATCCTTTCAACTGTTGGATTTCATTAAGGAAATTGGAACAATTCAAATACTTATATTCAAATATTGTTCTTTCTTTCAACCTAACGTTTACAATCCATGGCAAATAAATAACATTGACAGATTTGGAACTCAAATACAAGGCTCTTTCTTCTTGCTCCTCCGCCCAAATGGAGTTGTGGTCCTAGACTATAAAAAGTATACATTATTTTGGTTCTGATTTCATTTAAATACTAGGTTATTTAAGGTTACATCTATTGAGTATTCGAGACTTAGTCTAGCGGAAACACAATCGCATAATACATTACAAATTTCAAACAACATTTTGGATGGAGAAATTTTAAACCCTTATATTTATAGAACCAGAAGGAACTCCAACAAGAAACACATTTAACTTTTATCCACATATAATAAAATGTTACACAAGTGTAAAATGCTATACATACTTGTAAATTCACAACAACCAAGTTAACAGCTTAGCTCTCCATAATCTTCTGGAGGAAATAGAACTTAGGGAGACACTGAAGCATAGAATTGGATAGTTGAGAGTCTAAGTCCCGACCTCAGACTGTCCTATACTCGTAAACCCAAAATAATGTTTTTTTTTCAAATACTTCACTAATATCTTTAAGTTTGGGGAAGCTCAATCCATCCTACCCAACGTTCTACCTTTGCTTCTCTTGCTCCTACTTGTGAAAAAGGTGGAAACTTCAAGTTTCCCACCGCAGAAGACAACGAGAAATTAGAGTGTGCAACCTTTTCCTTCTACAAAAAGACGATTGGAAGCAACACCATCTCAATTCCACAATATCCTGACGCTCTTGAGTTGGTTTACCTTGCCCGAGGTAGGCGAATGCATGTTTGTGTATTTCACATGATTACAAAAAAAATCATTTTATAATTGATTCTACATAACATAGGTATATCTATGTAGGTGAGGGAAAACTGGGTATTGTTTTCTCGAAGTTTCTAGAGACTTTCAGAGATCATTCTTCGTTATGAGGGCGCTCAAGGCATAGATTAGAGCGCCCATGGGGGGAAGAAGAAGAAGAAGAGGAGGACTCAAGTCAAAAGGTGAGGTGAGTGAGGAGGGGAGACGTAATAGTGATATTTGGAGGAGAAACCCACTGGTGCTATAATAATGGGAACGAGCCTCTCTAAATCGTAGCCATTGTAGACATAGGAAACCCTCATAAACAGCTCAGGCGCAAGAGTTACCATGTAAGCATCCCAACAAATTAAGTAATGATAATATTCAGTTAGGTATATGACAAATTCTTTCATTTCGTTTAGAGATGACTATATGCATATTGTACTACCATTCTCTCTGGTTGGCCCTCCATTCCAGTTGCCTTTGTCTCTACCGCCTAACCCCCTTCCTCTGATGAGACAGATAGACTAAGCGACCTAGGTGGACCGTGGGAGTCTGGGAGTGCTGCTTCAAATTATTCTGACCCCAGTAAATGAATGAAAATTGGAATAAATCCTAGAATACTATACTAGCTAGTATAGGATACGATTCATGAGCACGAACAAAGGGTGGCATGTTGCTAGCATACTACCAAAGATCCGTCATCCCTATCTTGTGGTGGTCATAATAGAAATGTCTAGCACTGAGTGAAACCCTGGTCTAGAAACTTACATACCCATTGGACCAAGTTAGGTTCAAATCTAACAAAGATTGCTCAATGCATTGTGAATTGCAACTTGTAAGTTGTTACCCAAAAAACAACACCATTAGTTTTTCCTTACAGAGCCTTGACAATGGAGGGTTATCAAATCAATTCACCATCCATAGATATGACTCATATGAGTATTTAATTTCAAATCATATACTCAAATACTCAAGTAACTTGTAAGTTGTGAGATCACGTGACTCGGTGAACAATAAGATGACAGATGGAAAATCGAGTTGGCAGGTGGCATCATCTCATACCAATATTTAATGAAGTTGGTGAATCAGTAATGCATGCTAATGCCATTAAATGCTTTGAAAGTGAACATCGAATCGTGAGTCACAATCCTAACTCACCGACTTGAACTTGGCACTAGGTAGCCTAGTGGCCCACCGTGGTCCGTGTCGATTGGGACTGAGATCCTCATCCATGATCCGACTATTCAAGGGCACTTGGGAAGACTCTGAGTCCCAACTCTCCCATAGTCCACTGAATCCCTATATAGAAAAATTTTGTAGCTTCCCTTCTATTGAAAATTTATCGAGGCTTACTCAATTTCATTATTGAAGTGTTGGAAATGAAACTAATTTGTTTTTGCATGGTAAAATTCCTTGTGGCCTTCTATGATGTTTAAAATGGCCTTTGAAGGGCTCTGAAGGCTTCAAATTTGAATCCTGATGGGCACATTACTTACGAAAGAAAAAGGATTTGCGCAAACTAATGAATTTTGTCATAACACTGGCAGGAGCTTATAGTGACATAGAAACTGAATGAGATGAATCTGGTCAAAAACTTGCGGGAATGTTGGTCATGTAATCTGTTCTCAAACTATTGGTTTAAATACTGCTACTCAATCTTGATATTTATAAGGATCAACTGGGTTAATTGCTATTAATAGCTAAGCAACTCAATATAAATTCGTCTACTCTACTCTTTTGGGGTCTCACTCTCAGTCAACGCTTCTAGCTGTGTACTTGGAAGCGTATTCCATGACTTTTATTGAGCTCTCTTCATCCATTTTGATCTATGAGGGAAAAGCTATGATCTTTCTCATCAAACACCACAACTTCTATGATTTGCTTAACGTATAATTTCTTGATAATTTCACAGTAATACAATTGGGTGTCCCTTAGAATGTCACGTCCTCCAATATATTCATGAGAGTTAGTTGACGCGTAGCAAAAGTCAGTAATTTGACATACAGGTCGACACTCTTCCATTTCTGTGAAACTTCAAATTTCTTCAAGTTTTATACATTTTTTTTTAAATGTGGTTCACCATTTGTTAGAGGGCTACTCCACCGAAAATTCCAATACCTGATATTCAAACTGAATCAAGGTATGGTCAACTCATCATTCACAACATTTATTACAAAGGGCTCCACAAGAGCATCATGTCACTTACAAGAGTAGAACTTGGGTGGGGAGGGTAACATCATTCCTCCCAAGCACCCAAGCTACATCCATTTGACACTTCAAGTTTTATACATACAAGATAACAAGTTCCCCAAATATAACAAACATAAATGTTAAAATTTCATGATATAAAAAATTAACCTACATTTAATGCAATGAATAAACATTTTAAATTTGAATAACTTTAACATAAGTTCTTCACCATATTTAAGATTTTTAAACATCAAATGAAATGTTATTTAAAATTTTATGTAATTAATAAACATTTTAAATTTGAATAACGTTCAATGCAATTAATAAACATTTTAAATTCAAATGTCATTTAAGATTTAAGCTAGTAAAGGAATGTCACCGTATTGGAACCCTAAAAGTTAAAATCTCATACTTGTATTCACCATGTAAGTTGGAAGCTCACATGTGTATTCACTCAGTTCACCATTGACTAGCAGTAACCTCAACATATTTCATGTTGATCAATCCATTGAAATGGAAACAACATTTTTTAAAATATTTTGTCTAGACTGCCAACACTTACGAAACGGAAGACCCACAGAGGCCAAATTGCCAATTGAACTTGTCATGGAATAATGATCGCAGGGTCGAGTAATGCGTGCCATTTTTTTATCATGTACGGTTACAAAAGGAGTAATGAGAACACATGCAGTTTAATGGCAAGGACAAATATACAAAAAAAAAACTTAAAAGCAAAGAAATACACAACCCTAGCAACGTTAACAACTAGTGGGGAAAATGAATTCACTGCAATCAATGACCACTTGATATATAGCCTACCCCTCTATGAGCAATGCAGACAGGAGGCGAACAAGTGGCAGGGATGTTCCAATGTTCAATGTGCCATGCATGTTCATAACGTGGAGCTATCTTTGAGGTGCCTTCAGACTCATTAAAGTCATCGACATGTTCAAGAGATCATGTTCCTTGAAAGAGGGGACATTCGGCCAAGTCCCTCTCCGTGTGGTTCACCAATTGTTTTGGTTCCAAAGAAAGATGGCACATGGTGTATGTGTGTTGATTACAGGGAACTGAATAAAATTACAATTAAGAACAAGTATCATCTTCCTCAAATGGATGACCTTTTATATCAACTTAAGAATGCAATCTTTTTCACTAAGTTAGACTTACGAAGTGGCTATCATCAAATTTGTATTCATGACAATGCTATTTGGAAGACTGCTTTCAAAACTAAACAAGGATTGTAAGAATGGATGGTAATGCTCTTTGGGCATTGTAATGCACCCACAACATTTATGAGGGTGATGAATGATGTGTTTAGGCCCTTCATTGACAACTTTTTCATAGTCTACTTAGATGATATTTTGATTTTCAGTGGAACTTGGGAAGAGCATGTCAAGCATGTAAAATAGGTGTTGGATATACTTATAAGGGAAAAACTGTACCTAAAGATGTCCAAATGTGAGTTTGGAAAGACATATTTAGTCTATCTAAGTTATATTGTAGGGAGTGGAGAACTGAAAATCGATCCCTCTAAAGTGGAGGTCATTGTAAATTGGCCTAAGCCAAATAATGTAAATGATGTAAGAAACTTTTTGGGAGCAACCCAATACTGTAGGAAGTTCATTGCGGACTTTTCCTTTATAGCTTCACCTTTACATGCTTTAGCAAGAGTGAACAAAGTCTTTCAGTGAGAAGGAAAGGAACAAAAATCCTTCGCACACTTAAAGAAAAGATTAGCACAGCTCCAGTACGTGAACTGACATATCTACAACAACCATTTGAGATATAAACTGATGCTAGTGGTTATGCAATGGGTCCAGTCTTGATGCAACATAAGAAACCAATATGATATCATTCTGAAACTATCTAAAACAATAATCAACTACCCAACCTATTACAAAGAGTTGTATGCATTAGCACAAAGTGTAAAAAAGTGGAAACATTACCTAATGGGTAAAGAAACAATCATACATACTGATAATCAACCACTACAATATCTACAATCACAAAATAAGCTACAACAATCAAGGCATTTTAGGTGGATGGCTTTTCTAAAAGAAATCATTTGGTTATTAAGAGTAAGAAAGGAATTCAAAACAAAGTTGTAGATATGTTATCTAGACCTCAAACAAATGCTTCTATTGTCATTCAACAAAGTCCTCTAGTACATGCAAGTTATGTTGAACAATATACTAAGGATGAAGAATTTAAAGAAGTACATGAATCACTAAGGCATGGTTATCAGAATGAAGAATTGAACTATCATATCAATGACAAGTTGTTGTATCATCATGGAAAACTTTGTATTCCACAAAGTGAAAGAGTGCATGTGATAAGAGAAGCTCATACTTCTCTCATTTTAGGACATTTTGGAGTAGGAAAAACTGTAGCACAATTACAAAAAATTTGTTATTGGCCTCGAATGAATGATACAGTTTCCAAATATCTAAAAGGAGTGTCATGTGTGCAACAAGTAAACCAAGTAACAATAAGTTAGGCTCGTACACTCCACTTCCAGTTCCTTCTCGTCCATGGGAAAGTGTTTCAATGGATTTTGTAGGAGGCTTACCAATGTCTAGAAAAGGACATGATTATCTATATGTTGTTGTGGATCGATTTAGTAAAATGTGCATACTCATGCCTTGTAAAAATCATATCACAACTGAGATTCCTACTCATTTGTTCTTTCAAAATGTATGGGTCCATTTTGGAATTCCTACTTCTATCATATCTGATCAATATTCCTGATTTCTCAGAAAATTTTGGTCATCTTTATGGGAACTGTTACGGAGAGAAATTCCTATGGCTTGGGGTACCACAACATACAACTTAACTCCAGAAAGAAATCATTTCCTATATGCAAGAGAAACCAAACAACTAACACTAAAGGATCTTGATTCGTACCTTATTATGGACGGTTGGTGTAGATCCCCGTTGAGCTTTCCAACTTTAGCTTGAATTGATGAATTGCTTCCTCAACATTCAATAAACAAGACAAGCATACTATATATAATTGTGTGAGCTCTACTCTAGCATATATAATTAATAACATATAAGCATTTGAAATCATCCATGGATAAAATATTCATTCAAACACACATTATTGGACACGAAAAGATATTTCTATTGATATAAAATCAGAGATTACAATGAATACAAACTCTGTCGGCACGTCTGCGAATCGGAGAAAGCGATTCCCCCACTTGGGCCTCCACCACTTCAATCCTCCATCTCTCGATAGCAAGCTCACAAGCAAAAGGTAAGCTTGGGAAGAACACAAAAGTGCTCCAAGGGACAAAGGGGATACAGACTCAAGCACAAGTTCCGACAACAATGGACTATAGTTCTCTTGCTCTTAATTTCTCATATGCCTTCAATGTATCCAAAGGGTTCCTTATATAGCTCATTAATGGGGTAGTGAAAGGTCGAATTCGAGCGATCTCAAGGAATATGGAAGGCCAGGAGACAAGTGAGTCGGATCCACATCAAGGAAAACTCCAAAAGAATTTGGATTTTTGCACACATCTCGATGCACATAGTTTTAGAGGTCAAACCCGCGTATACACGCGATAAAGGGTGTAAAAATCATGTATGGCACTTTAAGCATGTTTTTAGGGATAGTCTAAGAAACATTAAAGAAACAAAAATGGTCCATGGGGTCTAAGGAGTCTGCATAGGGACAGGGAAGTCCATAAAAGTGTGATTCACCATGTGTGGTAAAATCAACTATAACAGATGCCCCCTAATGTGTGAGGTTAGAGGGGTCATACGATGGCCGAAATACATTATAAGTCCATCCCATAAATGAAGTGATGAAGAACCCAGTGGAAGAACCAGCCACCCAATCAGCACTATACAATGATACAACTCTGCATATAACTGCGAATACATATAGCAGTCCCGGATACATAAGAGTACAATGGCCATGAATAGGCATGATACAATATGACATATGTGGTCATCGCCACGTACAATATACATAGATCAGGATCTCCATGATGAAGATATCCTTGAAGACTAAAGATATACAATGGATCAAGATCTCCATAATGGCTGGAAATATCTGACATCTACTGGAATCAAGTCACGAGAGCTGAAATCTCATGAACACTGGCACGATCAAGGAGGTAGCATATATGAGATGCCACTAATCTGGAAGGTCTTCTACACAAATCGCTATGAGTACATGTCCTACTATGTGAATAGAGGTGTCGAGGTCGAACATAGTATTCCATTGTCTAATTACCAGTCATTGATGTATACCGTTAACAGACGCGAGATCACCCACCAATAATGAAAATGGGAATCAAGGTACTAGAGTGCAAACTAATAAGTGTGAATAAATGTGTTGAGGTCGAACACTTGAGAGAATCCATCGATCAAGGGACATTGATGTAATCCCAAAGAACTGTCGATGGCGAGAGAACCTGCCACTGATGACTGCAAGTCTCAAGGCACTCAAAGATGACTCTAGATTCCTATCCCAGAATAAATGATCTGAAGTCGATGGGATGAAATCCGCTGGAAGGAGAGCATTAAGGCATCCCCCATCATCCAACATGAGGTACTCAAAAAAGTTGTATAATGTGGAAGGACTCGATCATAAAGTGCACGAACCAGTAACTATACTAGGAATGGCCGACATGCAAAGTCAAGATAACTGAAGAATGGCTGACTCAAGTTTCAACTTCCTTCGAACAAGAGCATAACGGTAAATGGTGACTGAATGTAGGTAGCATAGACTTGATATGCAAAACTGGGACATCTCTGCAACACAGGAGGCATCAACAAAGGCTCCATAGGGACTGGAAGCTTAACCAGTCGGTGGAGATAAACTCAGATAAATGAGTACAACTCCTAAAATCAAACTATTAACCCAACCAACGGATGTGATATACAATGCTCTGTTCGAAGGCGACACGACTCGACTGCTGCCAAAGATAACATCTTTCTTTGTCCGGCTTTTTGGTTTTTTAATTTTTTTTTGGACTTTTTCAAATATCTGAAAAGCTTGAAAAAGAATAAAATTGCTTTAAAGTTACAGACTAGGAGGAGACGAGTGTCAAATGGGAAAACAAACTAGTTCCAAGTAGTGGAACATACCTATGCTCAATGCAAGGACACATGCGTAGGATAGCAACACTCAGGGGAAAGTCCCCTTCCAGTAAAAATAGGGAATCAAGCTGCAAAGGATATATAAAATGGCTCTGCGTGGCTAGAATTGAGACAAGCTCGGGCTATATGGCTGATACTCAAAGTCAGGGAAGCTAGCATAAGGCTCAATAAGGCGGGTAAAGCTCATGAAAATGCAATTACAACTTGACATATACAAGAGAGTCCCGAGGAAATGGCCAGCATAAAGTTCAAGAGGAGTATGAAGCTCTTGCTTAAGGACATGGCGGGACTAAAAGGGACTCTCGGACCTAAGGGAGGACTCACAGCATGGGTACCAAATGCAAAAAGGAGATAACTAGGACACCCATGTATAGAAAATCTCTACCATTCACATAATATCACTTCTAACAGCAACATGAAGGTTCCGTGATACATTGGAATGGGTTCGTACCTAAGGTTAAGATGGAACGGTCATAAGGCAATGCATAAGTGCAAGCGAATGTGATATCCTAACCTATATGCTAGTTCTGACATAATACCTGTGGTAGGAACGAACGGGTCAAAACCTCGGAGAGAGTGTACAAAAACTGGACCCTACATGACAACCATATTAGTCCAAAGCAACCCGAAATAGTGAATAAAGAATCCAAACTATAGGGAATAGAGAGGAATGATCATGACACATGCACCCAAAGGAAACAATGTGGTGAATGATGGGACATAAAAAAGGAAAGTAAAGCGTAGACCCAACGTTCATGTATCCACTACCACCCCCGTGAGGGTGACCACTGGTGTAAAGACCGAGCGAAGGGAATAAAAATCCTCCACAAATGGAGTAGAGGATGGAATATGACCATCCCCAAATCTATGAGCATGGTAAGGGGCTATGATGCCCTCAAGTCTGACACCAGGGTCCATACTAGGACCAAGGATGGGTGATAGGATAATAGGAATGCCAAAAATAAAAGGACCTGAACTCAAGAGAGCATAAATATACTCAAGTAACCATAATCCCAAAGGCCAACTAGCGCACAAAGAGCACACTCCTAAGAAAATCTATAGCCAAAATACAAGCAAACTAAGGGGAGGATATGTAAGCTCTCGAATGCAGCAGGTATGTCTCGCCTAGGAGAGGCTCGAAACTCCCATACACTACATACCCTCATCTTCAATGCATAAAGCGATTGTGTTGTCCGACCTCTACCTGGTCGAGACACCTACATAATAACCTCTGCAAGTACCCCCTGTGATAACCTAGGTAAGGCAACTAAGGTCACCCCAATATAACCAATGCTCAGGCAGACATTCACAGGTGGGATCAACCGTATGGGCAGGGTAGCAAAGCCCGAAACTCTCAAAAGAGCCCCCAGATATGAATACAATCCTGGAAATATCTCCGGTGCTACTCAATTACAACCAAGGGTAATCCCAATCATAACCGCTCACACTGCCTCGTGCTTAATTCCCTTGTAAGAGGAGGATCCTGAGAAACACTAATTATACCAATGAATTTCACACTCTCACCTGGACAGACACATACATATTGTTGT
>LPNX010135361.1:185992-225090 GCA_001517045.1 Pseudotsuga menziesii | reverse complement strand
CATATCTAAGATGCAACTAAGAGTGCAACTACTTTGTATTTTTCAATATAAAAGCATGAAAAATGCAATAAAAGTCATCTAAAACTCTCAGTCTCTGCAGTAAGTATAAAACACAAGCCCAGCAAGACACCGAGAAAAAAAAGAGTAATGCACTAATGGCAAAACAAAAATGATAAATGACTAAAACTACTTTCAAAGAAAAATCAATGAAAAAGAGGTCTCTGGTCACAAAAGAAGCATCCAACAGACAACATCAGACCCAAGGAAGACCCAACCACACTCACAACCCACCCAACAACTTCCCACAACATCAAACTCACCAAAAGGGAGGATGTATGCGACTGTTTAAAGAACAACTGCGTATATACGCGACTTTTGGCCAAAAAGCTGCATGTATACGCAGATTTTGGCCAAAAACCTGCGTGTATATGCGACTTTTGGCTAAAAATCTGCGTATGTACATGACTTCTGTCCAAAAACCTGCGTATACAGAGAAGACAGTGGTAAAAAGCAGGCCAAGGGTCAAACCAATAAAGGGGAGTGTCAATGGATGAACATACTATAAAATGCAAAACAGAAACAAGGAGAAACAAAGAGCAAGTCAAGAATATCAAGCACATTGTGCCCCCAAACCCCAAAGAAAAACAAGGAACATCCCCAATGGAGTCTCCAATTCTGTTACGGAGAGAAATTTCTATGGCTTGGGGTACCACAACAGACAACTTAACTCCAGAAATCAATCCTTTCCTATATGCAAGAGAAACTAAACAACTAACACTAAAGGATCTCGATTCGTACCTTATTCCAGACGATTGGTGTAGATCCCCGTCGAGCTTTCCAATTTCAGCTTGAATTGATGAATTGCTTCCTCAACATTCAATAAGCAAGACAAGCATACTATATATAATTGTGTTAGCTCTACTCTAGCATATATAATCAATAACATATAAGCATTTGAAATCATCCATGGATAAAATATTCATTCAAACACACATTATTGGACAGGAAAGGATATTTCTATTGATATAAAATCAGAGATTACAATGAATACAACCTCTGTCGGCACATCTATGAATCGGAGAAACCGAGTCCCCCACTTGGGCCTCCACCACTTCAATCCTCCATCTCTCAATAGCAATCTCACAAGCAAAAGGTAAGCTTGGGAAGAACACAAAAGTGCTCCAAGGGACAAAGGGGATGCAAACTCAAGCACAAGTTCCGGCAACAATGGACTATAGTTCTCTTGCTCTTAATTTCTCATATGCCTTCAATGTATCCAAAGGGTTCCTTATATAGCTCATCAATGGGGTAATGAAAGGTCAAATCCGAGCGATCTCAAGGCATATGGAAGGCTAGGAGACAAGTGAGTCGGATCCACATCAAGGAAAACTCCAAAATAATTTGGATTTGTGCACATATCCCGATGTATGTGGTTTTAGAGGTCAAACCCATGTATATATGCGATAAAGGGTTTAAAAGTTGCGTATGGCACTTTAAGCATGTTTTTAGGGATGGTCTAGGAAACATCAAAGGAACAAAAATGATCCATGGGGTCTAAGGAGTCTGCATAGGGACAGGGAAGGCCATAAAAGTGTGATTCACCATGTGTGGTAAAATCAACTATAACAAGAACTTATGGACATAAAGCTGAAGAAAAGCACAACATTTCATCCACAAACCGATAGACAAACTAAGTGGTCAGCTGCACCATTGTACATCTTCTTCGAGGGTATTTTGCTAAGCATCCTAATATTTGGGATGAACAGTTGCATTATGTTCAACATGCATATAACAAAGTTATATACTCTTCAACACGGAAGTCTCCATTTGAGACATGTTTTGGGTACTTGCCAAAGTATTGATAGGAATTATGAGCATAAATAAAATATAGTTATCAAGAATAAAACACTATCACAAGCAACCATATAGACACAACCATTTACCTTGGAAAATCCCATGTGGGGAAAAATCAGCACCAATGAAGATCTTCATTACCCTGGCCAAACCGGCTAAGCGAGCTAGCCACTGGTCACCTCCAAGCCACTTTACAATGGAGCCTCCCCAAGCCTTATAAAGGCTTCATCACATGCAACAAAATATGTGCTATACCTAAACCAGCTTTGACTCATTCCTGAGTCAAGGTTAACCCTAACAATCCCCCCTTTAAACTTGACTCAGAGTAATCACCAACCACCCTCAAATTTTTACGAAGAAATCTCACATACACCCCCTATCGCCTAGGTCTATCTCCCAACTTTACCAGTGAGTTACCAGGGATATGCATGCCTTACCAGGTCTTATAACCATATGCCCATTTACATGCAAACAACTCCATTAATTTTTTTTCATGTGTCTTCATGATGACTACACCATCACCATCCATTGTTTCATCCTCTCACTTTTCCATGCTTGTTTTCTCACTCGTCCACTTGCTCGTTTTCTGCCATGCTTCTTTTGTACCTGCATCCAACACTGTCATTGATGTCCATATAAAAATAATCCATCTACCAGATTACATGGGTCCTTAGTCGTTGTAACCACCATTTCTCTAGGAATTATCTTCACATACATGGCTCATCAATCTTGGTCCCAAAACCGAGACTAAACCATCTCACATTTCTTCCGTAATCGAAGACTCAATCTCTCTGATCCACATCAAGCTAAGCTACGAGTACACTTGCCACCCTCGTACCTACCTAGTGGTTCATTCTACACTTATGCAACATCCCTTCTCTATGCATAAGAGGGATAACTTGTGCTTTTAGCACCCATGAAAATCCAAACTTACCTATGGCTAAGTTTCCCATGGACCAACAAATTACTGCTAAGATGTCGGGTACCACCGAACATACACCCCACGAAAATACAACAAAACTCAAATACAAAACATTCAATGCTTTAGTACATATTGCTTCAACTAATAAATACTCACTTCATCACATCACTCTCTTTTAAATGCATTAACTAACCAATTATCACTCCTTTAAAGAGATTAATCTTAACCAAATGCCCTTAACCATATCATCCATACTCATAAAAATAATTCTTTTGCGCCGAGAGGTGCTCTACAGCCCAGTATGGGGGAGATTTTGTAACGTTACGTAACGCTATGTAACGTTACCTAAGGCTATGTAACGTTATGTAACGTTATTTTTATTAATAAAAAATAATTTTTTTAATTATAGGACAAAATATATGTCGGCAAGAGAAAAAACCTAATATGGGGGAGATGTTGTAATCTTCCTACCTAACAAAACAATAAAAAAGTAAAAATTTCATTATCCGTAAAAAAATATGGGTGAGGAAAAAAACACAATATGGGGGAGATGTTGTAATGTTTTTACTTAACAAAATAATAAAAAATGTTTGCCTTGCACATGGTTTTAAAACCATAAACCATGTACATGGTTTTAAAACCATGTGCACATGGTTTACACATGGTTTTTATGCACATGGTTTTAAAACCATGCACATGGTTTATGGTTTTAAAACCATGTGCAAGGCCTCCTAAACAACCCATGGTTGTAGGAGGGCCTTGCATATGGTTTTAAAACCATGTATGAGGAAATGTTGTAATGTTAGTTCATAACAAAATAAAAAATATTATATGTGGGCCATAAATAATATTAAATATTAATAATAAAATATTATATGTGGACCTTAAATAAAAATATGTGTCTTTTGGTTTGAATCAAATCAATGGATACCTACAAAGAGATTTGATCCCTCTCGGCGCTTGATAAAGCCTAGAATTTGGATCTATGGTGGTTTTTATTTCAACATTCAATTCTATAAATGAAACCATTCCATTCTCTTAAAAAAAAAAAGTAAATTCCTTTTCCCCATTTTTATAAATGAAACCATTCCATTCTCTTTAAAAAAAAATGTAAGTTCCTTTTCCCCATTTTTATAAATGAAACCATTCTATTCTCTTTTAAAAAATAAATGTAAGTTCCTTTTCCCATTTGTGAAGATGACGTCACAATTAACTAGAATAACTACCTTGTGAAATGAGGTGGGCATTAAACAAATTTTAATATTTCATTGCTTTTTAAAATGATGCACAACATCCTTTTTGATGTTCTCCTTGTTTTATGAAAGAAGTTGCATGAATTAAATACCTTTGACATTCACGGCTCACACGAACATATTTTCAAGCTGAGTAAGGATAGCTTGGCCCACTTAGACATCGATATCGTAAGATAAATTCAGATCCAGATTTCTTTGAATTTCATAGCAGTTCTAGTACTTGCAGCACCTACTCCTTGGCCGGCTTTGATCTAATCCATATTCAATCGCATTTTCTCCATCTCAATGGATCGATTCGGCTCCTCCGGATCTCACGGATCGTTTATTTCACGCAGCGGATTTCATTAGACAGGGATGTTATTTCACACTTGTTGTAGCACAGTTTCTTCACACTTGCTGCAGTGCAGTGCAGCACAGCACATTCAACGATGGCACCAACCACTCAGATCTGCCTTCATCATTACTTGATCTCTCATCCTGTCAGGCTGCAAGCGACCATTACCAAATTGAACAACTTTCGGCTCTGTCGATTCACCAGCAAAGGAACAACGCGGTCCATCCACCAGATCGGGAAATTCCTCTACGGCATCACATCCAGATCTAGCCTCTTCTTAACGACGGCGACGGCAGAAGGGATCTCATCTCACAGGCATGGATCCACGCCTTCCAATTGCTGCACACCACAACCACATTTTGCTCCTCCACGTCATATTCACGGCCCGATCCAACAATTTAAGCACAAGATACGGTCTTTAATTTTTTATTACATTCCTCGTGCGCAGCAGACACACCATGCTTATGATCAGGGATCAAATTTGAAGGGTAGGTTCCCATTTCACTTTGAAGGGTTGTGAGAAATTGAACCCTTCAATGTTAACATTTAAAAATAAATCATTCTTTTCATTTGAAACTGTAAGTGTATAACAAAATTTTATTATTTATTAAAAACAGTATCGAAAAAAAATGATAATGAGAAGAAATCCTGAGTGATTCAACATTTACATGGAATTAGTGAGGTAAACCATGTACTTTCCAGGTCCCTGTAGCATATAGTTTATTGAACTTACATAAGGACAATTCTGTTCAGCCTCTGTTGTTGTTAGGCCGTTGGTAAAATAAGGCATTGGAATTTGGAAGGATCTTTGAATGGAGGATTGATTCAGCTTGATGGTGGCTGTATTGGTCAAGTGTGATTGGGCCTACCAAAAAGAAAACCCACGGAGAAACTTTTTTATTAACCCTAAATTCAACAGTTATTTTTAGAATTGAATCATGTCCTCCCCACATGCTCAAATCGAAGTGATCAAACAAAGGCCCCAATTTTAGCTGGATTATGGATAGTCCCTCCAATGTATATCAAGTTTATACCCTAATTAGAAGTGATCAAACAAAATCCCCAATTTTAGGTAGATTATGGATAGTCCCTCCAATCTATATCGAGTTTATCAGCCATATCAAAAAGGTTAAATATTTATTAGTCCACTATAAGGAAGAACTTTAAATTCTCCAACAAATATAACTACAAGTTGGGTGTCTAGTTTCTACCAAAGTCAACAAGGAAGATGAATCATAAACACAGGTTTGGGAGGTTTGCGACAACGAGGATGTTCAAATCATGTTCTTTGCTATATCATTGCACTCCCAGTCCCTCATTCACTAACGCCCGTCGAGGGATTTCCTTGTTTAGATATATTGGTAGACAATTTGTACTTCTTGTTTCCATTATTAGAAGGCTGACAGGAAAACGAAGGGGTCAGAGTCTACAACATTTATAGTGTCGGTTGTTAAATATATTATCCTTTCAACTATTGGATTTCATTAAGGAAATTGGAACAATTCAAACACTTATATTCAAATATTGTTCTTTCTTTCAACCTAATGTTTACAATTCATGGCAGATAAATAACATTGACAGATTTGGAACTCAAATACAAGGCTCTTTCTTCTTGCTCCTCCACCCAAATGAAGTTGTTTTCCTAGACTATAAAAAGTATTCGCATAATACATTACAAATTTCAAACAACATTTTGGATGGAGAAATTTTAAACCCTTATATTTATAGAACCATAAGGAACTCCAACAAGAAACACATTTAACTTTATCCACATATAAAATGTTACACAAGTGTAAAATGCTATACATACCTATAAATTCACAACAACCAAGTCAATAGCTTTGCTCTGCATAATCTTCTGGAGGAAATAGAAATTAGGGAGACACTGAAGCATAGAATTGGAGAGTTGAGAGTCCGAGTCCCGACCTCGGACTGTCCTATACTCGTAAACCCAAAATAATGTTTTTTTTCAAGGACTTCACTAATATCTTTAAGTTTGAGGAAGCTCAATCCAGCCTACCCAACGTTCTACCTTTGCTTCTCTTGCTCCTACCTGTGAAAAAGGTGGAACCTTCAAGTTGCCCACTGCAGAAAACAACGAGAAATTAGAGTGTGCAACTGTTTCCTTCTACAGAAAGACAATTGGAAGCAATGCCATCTCAATTCCACAATATCCCGGTGCTCCAGAGTTGGTTTACCTTGCCCGAGGTAGGCGAATGCATGCTTGTGTATTTCACATGATTACAAAAAAAATCATTTTATAATTGATTCTACATAACATAGGTATATTTGTGTACGTGAGGGAAACCTGGGTATTGTTTTCCCAAGGTTTCTAGAGACTTTTAGAGATCATTCTTCATTATGAGGGCACTTAGGGCATACATCAGAGAGCCCACGGGAGGAAGAAGAAGAAGAAGAAGAGGACTCAAGTCAAAAGGTGAGGTGAGTGAGGAGGGGAGACGTAATAGCGATATTTGCAGGAGAAACCCACTGGTGCTATAATGATGGGAACGAGCCTCTCTAAATCGTAGCCATTGTAGACATAGGAAACCCTCATAAACAACTCGGGTGCAAGAGTTACCATGTAAGAATCCCGATAAATTAAGTAATGATAATATTCAGTTAGGTATATGACAAATTCTTTCGTTTCTTTTAGAGATGACTATATGCACATTGTACAACCATTCTATCTGGCTGGCCCTCCATTCCAGTTGCCTTTGTCTCTACCGCCTAACCCCCTTCCTCCGATGAGACAGGTAGACTAAACAACCTAGGTGTACTGTGGGAGACTGGGAGTGTTGATTCAAATTATGCTGACCCCAGTGAATGAATGCAAATTGGAATAAATCCTAGAATCCTAGACTAACTAGTATAGGATATGATTCATGAGCACAAACAAAGGGCGGCATGCTGCTAGCCTGCTACCAAAGATCCGTCATCCGAGTCTTGTGGTGGTCATAATAGAAATGTCTAGCACTGGGTGAAACCCTGGTCTGGAAACTTACATACCCATTGGACCAGGTTAGGTTCAAATCTAGCAAAGATTGCTCAATGCATTGTGAATTGCAACTTGTAAGTTGTTACCCAAAAAACAACACCATTAGTTTTTCCTTACGGAGCCTTAATAGTGGAGGGTTATCAAATCAATTCACCATCCATAGATATGACTCATATGAGTATTTAATTTCACATCATATACTCAAATACTCAAGTGACTTGTAAGTTGTGAGATCATGTGACTCGGTGAACAATAAGATGACAGCTGGAAAATTGAGTTGGCAAGTGGCATTATCTCATGCCAAGATTTAATGAAGTTGGTGAATCAGTAATGCATGCTAATGCCATTAAATTCTTTGAAAGTGAACATCGAATTGTGAGTCACAATCCTGACTCACCGACTTGAACTCGGCACTAGGCAGCCTAGTGGCCCACCGTGGTCCGTGTCGATTGGGACTGAGATCCTCATCCATGATCCGACTATTCAAGGGCACTTGGGAAGATTCTGAGTCCCGACTCTCCCATAGTCCATTGAATCCCTGTATAGGCAAATTTTGTAGCTGCCCTTCTATTGAAAATTTATCGAGGCTTACTCAATTTCATTATTGAAGTGCTGGAAATGAAACTAATTTTTTTTACATGGTAAAATTCCTTGTGGCCTTCTATGATGTTTAAAATTGCCTTTGAAGGGCTCTGAAGGCTTCAAATTTGAAGCCTGCTTATGATCCATATAATGATCCCAGTCGATAGGAATTACGAGCATAAATTAAATATAAAATCATTTGGCGAGAATAAAACACAATCACAAGCAACCATATAGAAACAACCATTTACCCTAGAAAACCCCTTTGGGAAAAACCAACACCAATGAAGATCTTCATTACTGTGGCCAAACTCACCAACAAGGCCAAGCCAGCTAGCCACCACTCGAGCCCACTTTACAATGGAGCCTCCTCAAGCCTTATAAGGCTTCATCACATGCAATACCATGTGACAATACCATGGGATACAACAAACCATGTGCCCAAACCATATGCTAGACCTAAACCACCTTTCACTCATTCCTGAGTCAAGGTTAACCCTAGCAAATCTCTCTTAGACTTTGTTTTTGGGAAAGATTCAGTGGAAAGTGGATAGGTTGGTGTAGATAAAGTTTATTCAGTAGATCTAGTTGATTCATCAAGCAGTGCAGGAACCGTTGGAATCAAGTCAGGCCAAGTACAAAGAATGACATGACAAGCATTAGATAGATCATCATTTCTATATTGGTGATCTATTATGGCTTCATATCAGCTAAGACCAACTCCAAGGTGAAGGTAAAAAGTTGAATCCCATCACGTATGGACCTTTTACAATTTTGGATAAAGTTGATAATAATGCTTTTCGATTAGAATTTCCTCCTTATATGCAAATGTATTTTGTTGTTAATATGGAAAACTTGAAACTGTATGAGCCTCCTATGATTGTAGACCAAGATGTACATGTTCAAACACCTTCTGTGGATGAGTTTGCTCCTGAATATCTCAATCAACTTAAGGAAGATGTAATAGTTGATAAGAAGGTCAAATCTTCACGAAAATGTGACATTGAATTTCTTTGTGCAGGGATGAAAGGAATGCATCCGAGCAAAGCATGGTGGCTAGAGACCGGAAGAGTGAGGGAGTTGTGCCCTCACCTATTTTATGAACGATTTCATGCTTTTGGTGGCCCAAAAGATTTCCAATGGGAAATTTTGATCCTGAAGGATCTTAAAATATTGATCGAAATGAAAGGATTGAAAAAGTGAATTAAATCCTACATGTGTAAAGAGCTCATTAAGACCTTTTCGACAACGTTCATTTCGCGCGAAACAGCCTCTAGTTGAAAAATTACTGAGTTTCAAAAATTCAGCAAAAAGGTAAATTTGATGTAAAAATGGAAAAAAGGGGGTCCATGTGGCACACCCATAGGATGCCACGTGGAAGGTACAATCATGTACATATGGCATGTGGAATCACCACAGGGTGCCACATGGACAAGAACATGTGATGTGGCAGGCAGGCAAGTGGAAACGTGTTCAAGATTGATGATGTCGCAGGAGGAGGTGGACCAATCAAGGCCTACCATGTGGAAACCCTGTTGATACCTAGTTACATAGTTTGCCAAAGTTTTTGAATTCGGGGAGGCCCTGAACCCTTGACCTCCATCCTGCGTGCGCCTCCACAGTGCTCTGATATCTATCTGTTTGTCTGGCGGGTCTTAACATGCATAGGTTATAACTTGTATATAAAGTTGAAGAAGTTTTGGTTTTGAAACTTGGGTAGGGCCGAGGGCTTAGTCCTCGACCCCATGGTCAACACCGAGACCCCCAATATCATTGTAACCATATCATTGGACCCTTATGCCAAACCGCCACTATAATATGCCACATGTTATACCATATTTCCAACTATTATCCTACAAACCATATTTCCAACACATTAAACATATGCCAAACCATATTTATGCCATGTTCACCATATATTTCATATCCCATGTAAAATGGGTAGAGCGGGAGGCCCACAGGTTTGACCTCGAGACCTCCCCTCCCCCACTTACATGTGTTACCAATGGGCTACGGCCCCGATCCTTGATAGGATCTGGTATATTATTCTTTTAAGTTTTAAACGAATTATGAACAAAAAATGGTGCATGGACCTCCTTCTAGCGCCCAAAAACTACCCAAAATTCATATTTAAACCACGATTTTCAACCACTGTGGGAAGGCACTGAGTGTTAATTTACACAAAGTTCGAGGCAGGAAACAAAACATTTTGGCACAGATCCCGAGGTGGCATAGTGCACAGATACCAAGGTCCATACAATCATTAATGGGTGCGCTTCTCGAGCTAGGAATCCGTACAATTTGTATTGTTTTGTCCTTTGTGCAGCCAGAGTTTCTCGAATTTCATGCCAGATGAGGCCTCAGGCAAAGGTAGTCGAGTTTACACTCATTTTTCTCGAAATCTCGAAAGGATCGTAGTGGAGTTGTCTATTTTTGTTGGTGAGTGACATAAACCCGGGAGGGGTGAACATAAGTGGTTCCAAAAACCCATTTATCTAAGCTTTGAAGACTTAATAAGATTGACCTTCTCATTGGAAGTGGCCCAGAGACGTATCCCAGGAGGGGTGAACTATGTTATCAGTTCTTGTCTTTCATTTTCATGGTTTTCATATTGTTTATTTGCTTATGAGTGTGTTTAAAGCATTTAAAATTCCAGTTTAAAGCATGTTTATGAGTTTCTTAACATACAAATTACACATGCAATTTTTAATGGTTAAAAAAGTCTTGAAATTTCATATCAAGTTTGGTACCGGATCAGCGTAACCATTGCATTGTGAGATTGTGAATGTTAACACGATCCAGGCTATAATGTGGTGAAGGAGAACTTGAATAATTTGATCCAGAAATTGGTTCAAGAAGCAACAAAATGGCTTCACCAAAAGGAAAAGAAACAACTTCTCCTATCCCATCCGAAGGGGAATTTCTGAAAGCTTTTATGGGAATGCAAATAATGGTAGAGGAGCTCTATCAAGATCGGAAGAAATGTGAACAAGGAGGTCCATCTCATGCTAAAGGTAAAAAATAAGGAGGTGGTGAGGAACCTCCTAAAACTCCAACACATGTTCTTCGAAGGTTATACCTATTGCATAAGAAGGAAACACATAGGGTAGGTTAGCGACTTAATCCAATGCAACAAATGAGAGAGCGAAATGACGCATAGTTTTTAATGCACAGTTGTTGAGGATTAATTATACTTATGCATTGTGCATGCAAGAAAGGTGTCAACCAAAATGAAGTGGGCATAAGGAAGTATCTCAATCTATAGTTCCAGTTTCATTAATCTACACTTGTTTGTACATGAGGTTACTCCAACTTCGTCCAAGATCAAGCATAGATTCAACTGTGCAATTTTTTCCAAGTTCAAACATATATTTGACTAAGGAACGGGAAAACCAACAGCTCTGAACTAGAGTTCTCAGGTTTGAAAAATTGGGTACAACGTCCTGTAGTTCCCTGAGTTCACCATAGAGAAGTATCTAGTACATAAAATGGAGAGGTACTAGATAGATGATAAAATTGTGGATTGCGGGATAATTTTTCACAATTCATCGTCTTTTATACAATATAGCATATATATAGTAGGTTCCTCTTCGAGCAAACTTTTTTTCTATTCTCTTGCGATATCTAAACCATAAGTATGCATCTACAACTCAAAACCACAAAGGATGAGCTCCAACTGATGAGACCTACAAAAGAGAATTGAATATGCTTGCAAATATGTATGGCCATGTATTGGAGAATCGGGACAAGTTTACGAATCATGCAAGTTAAGTTTTATAAGGTGCTTCGGGGGGAATCTTATCTACTTAGTTGTAGAGCATATCCTTGAATGTGTTAAGGAGATTTTAATTGCCGACAGATTGCACAAACCGGGAAAACACTGAATTGCCAAGAGATCACATATAATGACAATTCAATGTAACTATTATAAAAAATGATATGAATGGTCCTACCTAAACTATTGGAAGGTTAAGAGTTTGGTAATGTTAGGGTTTTATTAAGAGTGTGCATGTGGTAAGCATATTTGTTTTGAAGCAGAGACCAAGGTTGTAGACATATCATGAGGGAGTTCACATCTAAATTGAAAGCTAGACCAAAGCAACGATCACACAAGGAAGCAATTATTCCAATCGTTGAAGTAAGGTTATTATTGTTAGTTTTGTTGAAATACCCATTTCATTTCACAATTCGTAAATGAAATAATAGAAAATCCATTAGTTAGAGCCATCTGACTAAAATTCTTTATATTTCTTACATAAAGGAAGCTAATAACAGTTTTACTTTTATCCAGAGTAATTAAGTTGAAATACCTATTTCATTTCAACAGGCATATTTTCCTTCCTTGCACTAGGTAAAATATGGACCTGCACCAAGAAAATCAATATAAATTAGAACCTTCAGGGTTCAAATCAATAGAAATAAGTTTTTCAGATGTTTCATGAATTATTTTTATATTGTGTTGCATGTTTACAGGGACAACACCATAGAGAGTTCAGAAGAAGAAGACTAGAGACAGAGAAAGTCTAGACTCTAATTTTGATAGTGGGTCAAGTACTAGTTCGATGTCGAAGGGCTGATGAATAATTGTTGCCTCCATAGGGCCATCTTTATAATAAACGGTCGACTCATGACCCCTGTATAAATTATCCTGTTGATCTAATCCTCCATTGGATGATAGTGGAATTATGTCTATCCCTTCTTGTGGCTTCACTTCTGCATGTTGATAATGCATATTATGTTTGTGTATGCTTCTGAAGAATAGAATAATCTATTGAAGTGTTTTTCTCTTTATGGTCAACTGCCATCATGTCTTGCATCTGTTTAAATTCTCTTGGATTTTTTATTTTGATAGTTTAGATTGGGAAGCAAAAATGGTGAGTCTGGCATCTGACAAAGATCTCGACCCGCTTGAAAAAGTTTGGAAGAAGCATCAAGCATACTTTGTTGGGAGTCTTCCATCGAAAAACTTTGGTTTCATACTCCTTGAGCCACTAGTGGAATTGCATATTTTTTTATGTAACAACTTTGAAATAAGTCCTTTCAAGCTCTCTTAGATCTTTGAAGTGGAGCACAATTTCTCTGTCCAGAAAATACCAGGTGCTCCTAACTATATTGTAGTTTCTGAATAAGGAGAAGTTCACCGAAACAACTCACATATAAGTTGTTGAACCCTAGCTTATTTTGAATTATTCCTTTTCAGTCCATATCATGAATATGTTGTGTGAATAATGGCCTAATGTTTAGCTTATTCCATTGCTTGTTGTAGTTTTCCTTTATTGTCAAAGGGATAAGCGCTAGAGGATTTTATTTTAGGATTATTTGCTATTTCCAAGCGTTGGTAGCCACATCCTCCGCCTGAACTTGTATATTATTTCGGTAGACTACAATAACACCCCCTTGAAGCAAAGGCCTGTAAAAAGAAATAATCCTTGAATAGAAGGAGCATGTCCGAAAATAATAATCTTTGAATAGAAGGAGCATGTCCAAAGAAGGAGTAGACACATAATCTAATGACTCTTTTAATGCAACATGCAAAGGCGGTTTCATGCATTAACAAGGTGGCACAATCACGCTGCTACATGCAAATTAGCAAGGTGACAGGAATGAATAAAACACCTGGATGCATACATGGCAATGAGAACCAAAACACACTATCCAAGCTCAAGCTTAAGGGGATGGACATGCATGTCGCCAGGACCGGGACGACCAGAGCTAGATTTTGTTGCAACCAGATCTATCGGCAATTATAGGCTAAAACATTTTATGTTTACCAAGTAATGTTAGAATAATATCTAACATTACTTGGAACCTTTGTAATATCCAATTTTGACTCTCTTCAAAGATAATATAACATACGATAGAAGCTTAAAAACTATATTTTCCCTCATCCCTTGCCTCATGATGAGGCCAAATAAGAGCATAAAATTTTCTATTGGTTGATATAAAGGTTTAAACATTGACATTGGTCAAAATAAAGGTGAGATAAAATCTGAAAAGAAGATGTCAAAAAAACTTTGGTTAAATACATTGATTTTTGTTTAAATACATTCATTTCTGTGCATAGATTAATAGAATTGGTGGCAAGCCGATTCATAGACTCCCTGCGATCCTGAGGGAAGAGACTAACTAATAATAACCATATAAATTGTATAATTAATTATATCATAAAGAAAAGATTACAAACTTTGATTGACCTTCATGAAAACATCTATGATTAAACTTGCTAGAAATAATTATACCTAGCGAATTAGCTTGACTCCATGGAATCAACCTGAATGGTATCAAGTTCTCCTGTAATTTGTTAGAGAAATTAATTACTAGCTGATGCTCATCAAACCTTAGGTCGCTCAATCAGAGTCTGTAGAAATATTGTTTTAATTGTAAGTCACTCCGTGAGAGTATGGAGTTCACGTGTCACCATATATAATCTACTTTGTTTTTATTCTGCAAGTCAAGATGCTTGGTAGATTTATAGTTGTGTATTAATTTGTAGTCTTTAATGTTAGTGGGTAGCTTCCAAGAGAAGCCAAATTAAGTGTGTGTATATGTAGAAGAAGAATGAATGAAAAACAAAGTATGTTGGATAAGAAAAGAGTAAGAGAGAAAGGAGAAGAAGAAAAAGTCCCACAAGTGCTTGAGAGCTCAAGCTCATGGTCTTAGAAAGTATTTAGACAAGTCTATGTATGCGACCATAGTTGCCCTATTTTGTGGCCGCAAATATATATTATAAAGTTCAATTAGAGAAATTTTGAGGTAAAAAATGAACTTCAAAACAAAGAAAATATACTATTATAATCAACCAATCACATTTTAGAGGATGACATCATCCCCATGGTTGAGGTGGCATCACTTGAGTTGAAATGTTATTTCTCACATTTTCAATGGTAAATAAGAACCTATAATTAACCATGGTAGTTTTATAAGTACTTTTGGAATAATGTGGTAAAATACTTGTTTCACATTTTTCCAATATATTGATATATTTGTCCTTTCATAATTTTTGAAAGAAAATAACATATGTACCTATAAAATACCCATATAATTTTGTAGTACATAAATTTTAAAATACATTTTTTGAATTGTTTATACATTTAAGACATAATAAAACATTTGCATTTGATGATGATGATGATGAGACCAACTTTGGTCTTTCAAACCTTAAGAAGGAAAATGAAAATACTTGGTTTATTTTTAAATCTTGTTCTTGTGCTCAAAAAGCTTGCCAAGAAGCTTTCCAAGCTCACTATAGTTTTGGCAAGTTAGGAGGTTATAAAGGTTTGTATTGTAGCAAATACTATGAAACTCAATGTAATGTGGGTGCAAGCAAGACACTCTAGGAAAACGTGATTTTCATCCTCAACGCTCATAGACTCACGAGTTTTACGAATAGACTAATGCCCTTTTTGGCTATGGAGCTCATGAGAGTTGGTATAATCTTGGCTATATTAATTTTCTTTTGTGAACTAGTTACTACCCAGAGATACGATCCTCCAAATTCGCCACATTTTTTAAAATTATTTGAAAATTAATATAATATATATAAAAAAGAAACATACAAGAATTCGCTTATTTTAAAAATATTTTAATTCATTCACATTTTTAATACATATTTTAATATTTTAAAGAGTTAAAAATAAATATTTTCACGTGACTTCGTCATACCATATCATGTGAGTTAGTTAAATTTTGATATATAGTACATGGTATTTTATTTTAACCTATTACACATTTTCAATACATATTTTAATATTTTAAAGAGTTCAAAATAAATATTTTCACGTGACTTAATCATATGATATCATGTGACTTTGGTAGAGTTTGTACTCTACGATATCATGTGAGTTTGGTAGAGTTTGTAGTACAAGGGATTAACGTGATATTTTATAACGTTGGTGAGGTTTATATATGTATTTTAAAAAGCTGATGTGTTTTAAAATTATTTGAAAATTAATAAAATATTAAAAATTTTGAAACATAGAAGAATTCATTTATTTCAAAAATATTTTAATTCATTACACATTTTTAATACATATTTTAATATTATAAAAAATTAAAAATTACACATTTTTAATCCATATTTTAATATTATAAAGAAATAAAAATAAATATATTCACGTGACTTCATCATGATTCATACCATATCATGTGAGTTAGGTAAATTTTGATATATAGCACATGGTATTTTATTTTAATCTATTACAAAATTTTAATACATATTTTAATATTTTAAAGAGTTGAAAATAAATATTTTCACGTGACTTAATCATACCATATTATGTGAGTTTGCTAGAGTTTGAAATATAGTACACGGGATTAACGTCATATTTTATAAGGTGGGTGAGGTTTATATATATATATATATATAAAATGATATTATATGTTTACATAAATATATAAAGTGGTTTACTTCTTTGCGGAGCGGAGGAGCAAGGGAGCGAGGGATACTTCTGTCACTATTGGTCAGGGTGATAACTGCTGTTTTGCTGATTCTCCTCGTGGTGACTTTCAACTTACATCAGGTTGACAGGTATGTTGTGACTGAAGTTTTTTGTTGGTAGTATGTGGGAGAGTTGAGTTCTTTCTGGGCCGAAGTTTCTGAAGATTGAGGATACTGTGGTTGGGTTTATTGAAGGAATGTGGGTTCATGTTTTTTCCTTTAATGTTAGGGGCTGGGCTCCCTTAGCAGGTTCTCTGTCAGGAGATCACAGTGGTGGACTTTAAATTTTTTCGGACTTTTCAGCACTGGCTGTTTGCCGGAAGTAGTATCTGCGCCTACGGGCGTATTTGATCATTGCAGATTTGTTTAGCTGGTTTTAGATTGGAGTCATTTCGGAGTGTACCCTTCGGGTTTCATTGGTCTCTTTATAAGATTGGTATTGCAGGCGTCTGGACTGGACACTGGTTTTTTCTTTGAGTGTTGCAGGCGGAATGATCTAGCAGTGGGTAGCTGGGGTCCGGGTTTTTCCTTTCCCGCTCAGGACATAATTTGAAATTCTCTCCGTTGTGTGGTAGTTGTGACCATTAATACTTAGCATTGATCGCCGGGGTGGTTATGTATTAATGTGCCACCTATTTTGTTTTGCATTTATGAGGATGTAAGTGAAGAATTATTTCCTGAGTGGACATGGAGCGGTGTCATTTAAGTTGCCTACTCTCACCTGTGTCTGGTTTTGTGCTAGATTTGTTCTGGGTTGGTGTAGAGAGGTATCCTTAGATTTGGTTGTTGGGTGGCGGTTTTCCACTAAAGGACTTTTTCCTCGTTCCAGACGTGTCCTCAGGGTGGCGAGTTTGTTACAATCACTTGTCTGTTTGTGGTGTATTAACTTGGGAATTGGCAGGGTCTACGACACTTGGGTCTGTGGAGATTATAGTTGTACTATATTTTGGACAGGTGGATTAGATTAGATGGCGGGTCAGTATCCTACGCAGTTCGTAGGCGGCTCGGGGAAAGAGATGGATGGAATGGGCTCTGTAGCTCATATCAATGCGAACTGGAGGCAACATGCACCTTTCCCGTCAAAGGAGAAGTGTAACAGGGGGGATAGGGATCGTCATAGAAGGAAACTTAAAGCTCATAAAATTCGAGAAGGGATGGAAAGGCTCACTCTTGGCGTAGACCTGGAGATAGATAAGGTGCAGAGTTATTCTCAGAGGGCATTAGTTGGAAGATTAGAATTTGTGAGGATTACCAGAGCAGCGATGCTGGCGTGGATGAAAGAGGCTTGGGTTCCAGTGATTGGGTATACTCCGAGATTTACTTTTCTATTAAACGGCTGGTGCTCTTTTCATTTCTTAGAGGAATTGGATGCTATTATCATTTTGCGTGGCATATGGTTGATTAAGCACGGGTCTCTTATGCTGAGTAGATGGCATGTGGGTTTCGACCCTGTCACAGAGCCGATTAGAAAGAGGCATTTGTGGCTACTGATGCCAGGATTTCCCATCCAATGGTGGAAGCGGGAAATCATTGTGATGATTGCAAATACTGTTGGAAGATTTCTTTTCCTGGATGTAAAACCTTAGTTACAGGTGATAGAAAGATGGTGGCTGTTCTGGTGGAGTTAAATGTTACTATTGGACTGCCAGAGGAGATAGAAATCACTTGCGGTTCACAGGTGAGGGTTCAGAGGCTGGATTACTGGCGTGTGCCGTTCAGATGCCACCAGTGTAGAAGAATGGGTCACTTGCGTGATGAATGTCCGGATGTGACCACTTGGAAGCCTCGTAATTCATCACCTGACCTGGCTGAGCTCTGTCTTACAAGTGGAATGTCCGACATTATTGGTAAGCTGATCACTTCTAAACCAGATCTTTCTTTTCTTGATTCTGCTGAGATTGATCTTTTACAATCTGTCATCGCTCCATTAGCAAAGAATGCGGCTGGACATGGTGGGGGTGCATTACAGGAGGGACATTTGGTTTCTGGCGTTTCTCCTATTATTGTGGTTGATGAGGCAACTAATGTGACTGTGGGGGGAACGGTTCCTATTGAGAAAACTGTTGATGTTTTGTCCAACTGTAACAACCCCAATTTGATTACAATCTCTGACGACCTGGGCCATGGGCCATCGACTTCTCATGTGGTGATTTCTGATAAGGACTTGGTTCAGAAGGAGGATTTGAGAGAGTCTATATCGGATTTATATGATAATATTTTTGATAAGCAGCTGTGGTATTTATTAGATGGGGAGAACAGGGATGTTACAGAGATACTTGAGGGGGCAAATTACAAAACCCCTTTGCAGTGCTTCGCACATAACCCTGAGTCACAATCGAGTACCTGTCCTATTCAATCCATCCGGTCAAATGTGACCCTGAGGAAAGGGAAAAAGAAGCAATGGGCGAGACTTAAAGGTGGTACTAGCTCACTTGAGCCAAGTTCACCTACTTTGAACAGACTTGACCTATCTGAGGCTGACAACTCTTCAAGGGATCTTAGAGCAATGTCCCTGGGACAGGGTGCTCAATGATTTTAAAGACCTACAATGTTAGGGGATTGGGAGGCCTCCCCAAGAGAAGGGTGTTTCGTGAATACATTTTTTCTCATTCTGTACAAGTCCTTTTTTTGCAGGAGACAATGGTACCAGCTTCGGTCGCATGTGAGAATTTCCTCAAGATTTGTCCAGACTGGATTGTCACAGCCACAGACTCGGTAGGTTTCTCAGGGGGCCTGTTAACGGCCTGGGATCCCCGTTTTGCTCGATTCAAATCTTTTAGTACAGCTGGGGGTATTCTTTTGGAGGGGCAGTTCAAAGGTTTCGATGGGGTACTAAACCTTCTCAACGTTTATGGTCCATATAAGGACAGGCAGAGATTTTGGGAACATATTTCCCAGCTGGGGCTACTTAATTTGGAGAATTTGATCTTGGGAGGAGACCTCAATTTCACATTGGGGCCTTCGGAGGTTTGGGGTGGTAGACAGGCTGCTGACCCTTTATGTAATTATCTTGCTGATTTATTCCAATCGGTGGACTTGGTGGATGTTATTTCAGATTTTTCTTCGCCTACATGGTATAATGGTAGAGAGGGAGTGGGGCATGTTGCGAAGAGACTGGACATATTTTTGATTAGTAACAAGCTCTTGGAGATGGTAGATAGATATAGGACCTGGGTGGATTTTACTAAGCTGTCAGATCACTGTCCGGTGTCATTGCAATTGGATTTTGATTCTCTCAAAATCAATTTCCCGTTTAAGTTTAACCGGGTCTGGCTTGAGGAGGAGGAGTTTCGAGCTTTTGTTAGGACTTCATGGGCTGATATGACACATTTTGAATGTGAACCAAACTGCAGTAGGTTTATGATGAAATTGAGCTATCTCAAACGACTGGTTATTAAATGGGAAAAGAAGAGAAAGTCAAAGAATAGATTGGAGCTCAATGAAGTCGAGGATTCTATTGCACTGTTGAATGAGTTGATTATGAAAGGTTTAGGGGTGGATGAGGACAGGCAGAGACTTTCAGCTGCCATAGATAGAAGGAACCATCTGGTACACATCAAGGCTGAGACTCTTCTACAGAAAAGTAGGGCACTGTGGATGGCAGAAGGGGACAAAAATTTGCAGTACTTTCATAAAGTGGCTAATCAAAGAAGGATACAAAACTCAATCTGGGAATTGGAAGATGATTCAGGAGGTAAGATTTATAAACAGATAGATCTTAGTAAAGCTACTAAATGTAAATTTACTAAGTTTTATGAGGAGGCTGGTGAGAGGAACATTATGGAACAGCTTGAGGTGACTAGACTTTTCCCCAGGTTTTTTGAGCAGGATGAAGGAGAAGAGATCTTTAATACCATTAATGCTTCAGAGATAAGGGATGTACTTGATCATTTTAAAAAAGATAAAATCCCGGGGCCAGATGGGTGGACGGTAGAATTCATCTTGTGTTTCTTTGAACTTTTCAAGAAAGATTTGGTGGCCTTGGTTGAAGATATTAAGGTGAATGGGCAAGTACCTAGCATACTGAATGCTACTTTCATAGCATTGATTCCAAAGACTGAAAAGCCACTCACCTTTGATGATTTCAGACCTATTTCTCTTTGTAATTTGGTATATAAGATCATCACTAAGATCTTATCTAATAGAATGAAGCCTATTCTATCAAAGAGGATTACCAAGGAGCAGTTTGGTTTTTTACTTGGTAGGCAGATTTCGGAGGCAGTGGGAATCACACAGGAGGCATTACATTCTATCAAGACACAGGATTTGGACGCTGTCATACTGAAATTGGATCTTTCGAGAGCCTATGACAGGGTAAACTGGGGGCTCTTGAGACTTATACTTTTACAGATAGGCCTCCCTTTCGAGGTGGTTAGATGGATAATGGGATGTATTACCTCGGCAAATTTCTCTATGTTGGTTATTGGTGCACCTACTTCGTTCTTCGGATGTGGGAGGGGACTCAGGCAGGGATGTCCCTTGTCCCCTATATTATTTTTATTAGTTATTGAAGGACTGAGTAGACTTTTGACAGAGGCTAGGACCAGTGGCAGGATTAAAGGTGTTCTTTTTAATTCGGCTCTAGCTCTTACTCATATAATTTTTGTAGACGATGTGATCATTTTTGGATCGGGGGATGTTGAGGATTGGAAAGATATTAATAGAATATTGAAGCTATTCTGCTGTGCATCTGGAATGCAATTAAACTTTGATAAATCATGCTTCATTTTCCATAAACAGGAAGTTGCTGTGGAGGCAGCTATAAGGGAAATCATACCGGTAAAATCTTCGGCCATTGGGGATGGTTTGAAGTACCTGGGTTGTTTACTGAAGCATAATGGTTATTTATCTAAAGACTGGATTTGGTTGCTGATTAGAATGGAGAATAGGATTAGAAACTGGAACAACAGGTGGCTGTCACTAGGTGGGAGATTGATACTGATTAAAGCTGTACTCATTAGCATTCCAGTGTACTGGTTGGCTATGGGGTTGATTCCGATGTCCATTATATCTCGTATGAATAGCATGATTGCCAAATTTCTGTGGTCAGGCAGTTTACAGAGGAACAAGATACATTTGGTCAGTTGGGAAAGATTATGTTCTCCTTGGAAGGCTGGGGGTTGGAATATTAAGGACCTCGCACTTTTTAATGTGGCTATACTACTAAAGACGGGTTGGAGAGTTATATCACAGCCGGGACTTTGGCGTTCCATATTGCAGGAAAAATATTGGAAAGAAGACTCGGTTGTTGGGTGGATCAGATATGAACAAAAGGAAAAGGTGACTGGATCATTATTCTGGAGGAGTTTTAATAAGCAGTTTTATATAATCAAAAACTGGTTAGCTTGGAATTTGGGGAATGGAAACAAAGATTTGATTGGTATTGACCCGGTGGTAGGCTGCAAAAAAAATTATTTTCTGCCTTTGCACATCATTGGGAGGCTTCACTCGCAGGATATCTGGTATTTCTTTCAAATTCGATCAGGGAGAGTGGAGGACTACAACAAAGGGTATTGGCTGGATAGTAATCTCTTAGGCTTCACTGGGAGGGATGCTACTATTTGGAATAACTATGTGGCTGAGTTAGAGAAAGCTGGAATACGTTTAAGGGATAGTGAAGACACTCTGGTGTGGGACAGGGGTAAGTTTGGATCGATTACTGCTGAAGAGGTTTACTGTTCTAAGATTGATGAGGTATACCCGTCAACTGGAATTTGGTGGCATCAGGTTATTTGGACGTGGAATGTTCCTATAAAGATTCTCTGTTTTCTTTGGCTGGCTCTCAGCGATCGCATTCTCACATGGGACGTGCTTTGCAAAAGAGGTTACTTTGGACCTAACATGTGCCATTTGTGTATGGAAGCTGCTGAAATAGTTGATCATCTTTTTTGTAATTGCACTTTCTCATTGAAGGTATGGCGTTTGCTGAAGTTACATTTTGATTTTCCTGATGACTGGGGAGGTGGATCACTGGGTCACTGTTTACATGAGTGGCATAAGTCTCATATATTACACAAAACTTTACCCATTTTCTACATTTGGGTTTTGTGGAGGTACAGGAACATACTTATCTTTGAGAACTGTAAATTGCCAATGGATGCCATCATGAGCTGGATCATTAGATTATACAACCATTATCCTATTAGTCCGATTAGTAGGAAGAAAGTTGGCATACATTACCCTCCTTTACTTCCGAATGGAATCATAGGCACTTTTGATGGGGCTGAGCAGGGAGGTATTTGTGGAGGAGGGGGGACTCTGACAGTGGCATACAATCATTGCTTCCATTTTTGGTTGGGATTGGGAATTGGAACAAATACTAAGGCTGAACTGGTGGCACTTTGGGCATTACTCAGAATGGCTAGAGAACAGAAAATTGATAACATAAGCATTTTGGGAGATTCGAAGGCAATCATTGGCTGGGCCAGAAAGGAACATCCCATTCAAGTCAACAAACTACTTGGATGGATTAACAGGACTGCTGAGATCATTGATACCTTTCAGCACATAAATTTTCAGCACCTTTATAGGGAGCATAACTCTACAGCTGATAGGCTATCCAAAAGAGGCTTAAGGGTTAATGAAGGTTTCATTTATCTAGAAGAAATTTTGGAGGGTAGTAGATGCACCTGTAGAAGTACTCGATTCTATTAGATTGGTAAATAGGAAAAGTTCCATAGTACTAGTATTGAATAGCAGGCTGTGTTTAGATACATCAGATCTACTTTTTGATTACATATATCAGATCTGAATTGCATTTTGTGGTGAATGTTTTGATAACAGCATATGATGGATCCTTGGATAGCGAGGGAGATTGTTTAAAGATGATGAGATGAATCATGGATGTATTTGAAACTTTTGTATGGATAAGTCTCCTTTGATTTCTAATAGAAATAGCAAGGGACTGTTTTTTCCCTTTACGTGAAAAAAAAGTTGGGTTTTCAAAATTATGTTATATATATTTATTAATATTATTTCAAAAAATATTAATTGGTGAAAGACGAGAAGTTCACTTTTGTATGTACTTACATCTTTGATTTCTAATCACATTATCAATGTAGTGTTTTTTATTAATTCTATTTTTATAATTTACATTTTCTATAAAATGACAAACTCTGAATATTTTATTATTTATTTTATGAAGCTCATTTTAAACTACAAAATTTCTCTAACTAGTATGTGTTTTTTCTTAAGAATGTTGAATATTACATGCCTCACATCTTCCCATTACTTGTGTGAATATTGTTAACATTTACCATCTGTAAAAGAAATCAAGAATCCCCCATATTTCATAGTGTAAAAGTTGGTGAAATGTGTTTTTCAAGTCATAGTTAAGTTCTCCTAAATTAAGACTTGTAGAAGTGCAATCATGTCAAAGTTATCTTAACCCATGGGGTGGTAAAAATGTGTCTTTCACGTAGAAGTGAATGATATAAATTATATAATATTATAAGCCTCTCTAAGTGGGAGTAAAAATAAGTTTTTCCTTGATCTAGTATGAGAGTTGGTTTAGGAAGAGTAGAAACTCTATTGAAAAAGGGAAAATTAATTGTTTTTAAGAAAAAACAAAATTAGAAAATGGCTTCCACTTCAAGTGCACAAATGGCTTTGCAAACTACAATTTTTTCAAGCAAGAATTAAGAATATTGATTTCTAACTATGAAGGCTCTATTCATAGGACCTTCAAATGTATATGATATAGTTCATAATGGCTATGCAGAACCAACAGATTAGAGAGCATATAATGCTCTCACACAAGTTGAGAAAGATGCCTTGAGGAAATAGAGAAAGAAAGATGGAAAGGCTATGTTCTACATACATCAAGCAATGCATGAAAGCATACTCCCAATAGTAGCAGGAGCAAAAACCACTAAGGAGGCATGGGACACACTAGAAACTTCCTATCAAGGCTTAGACAAGGTAAAGACTACTAAATTGCAGATTCTTAAAAGAGATTTTGAATCTTTGTCAATGAAAGATATAGATTAAGTGGAATCATTTTACACTCGAGTTATCGGTCTGATAAATTAAATGAAACCACATGGAGAAGCTATAGATGACAGAAGGGTTGTTGAAAAAGTGCTTAGAATTCTTTCCCCAAAATTTGAATCCCTAGATGTGACCTTGGAAGAAAACAAAGACCTGTCCCAGTTTACTATTGATGAGTTGCAAGCCTCACTTATCAATCATGAACATAGAATCAATAGATCAAATACATCATTAGAAGGTGCATTTGCAGCATAGTCATCCATAAATTCTGAAAGAGGAAGGGGGGATCTAATTCTAGAGGTAGAGGAAGAAGTTTTTCCAGAGGAGGACGCAACAAAAATCCTGCAAATGTCGCTGGTAGAGGTCAAAATCAAAACCCCAGTCAACCATGTGGCCAAAGGTTTGATAAATAAAAAAAATCAATTTCTAAATTTGGACATTTTGCATATGAATTGAGGACGAAGTAGTATGACCAAGGGAAGCAAGGTCAAAACCAGTTCAAACAACACCAGCACTTTGATCAGCACAGTGTTTTTGGCATGTGCATCTCTAATCGAATGCAACGTTGTTTATGAAAGTCCATGTGACTTATGGTATTTAGATTTAGGTTGTGACAATCATATGGATGGTAATTTAAATTTGTTTTCCAGTCTAGATAAATTAGTTCAAACTGATATCACACTTGGAAACAATATCCAAGTCACTTTTTTGGGAAAAGGTATTGTTGGAATTCTAACCAAACAGAGGGAGCAAAAAACTATCCACGATGTTTATTATGTCGAAGGTTTAAAACACAATTTTATGAGCATTAGACAGTTGTTACAAAAAATTTACTGAGTCTACATGGAAGACAACCATTGTGTGATTAAGGACATACGTCCAAGCAACCAGCTGATAGCAAAAGTACCCATGATAAAAAAATCGCTTGTTTTCCTTGAGGATAAGTCTAGTTATGAAAGCAAACTCAACTCAAGTTGTTCATGAAGAGCATAATGAAAATTTAGGAACTGCATTTAAGGCAGAAAGAAAAGAAGCAGACAAGCACTATGACAACGAAAAAAAAGACAACGATAAAGAAATACAAGCATCATTTCGATCAGAGGTTCAGGATGAGTCCTGGATGTGGCATTTCATATTTGGACATATTAATTTTGTGGGATAAATCTATTGCACATGAAGAATATGGTGAAAGGATTGTCGTTGATTGAAAAACCAGAGAGAATTTGTGAAGGTTTTATGTTTGGTGAGCAACATAGAGAGACTTTTTTCAGTTATAAAGTTATATAGAGCACTCACACCACTTGAAATTGTGCACTATGATATTTGTGGTCCAATGCAGACACCATCCATAGGAGATTGCAATTATTTTCTTACATTTATTGATGACTTCAAAATAAAAACATGGATCTATTTTCTAAAGCACAAATCTGATCCAATAGGATATTTTCAACAGTTCAATGTACTTGTGGAAAAGCAAAGTGGGTATTGCGTCAAGATATTAAGGACAAATAGAGGTGGTGAATATGTCTCAAATGATTTTTCTAAATTTTTGCAAGATCCATGGCATACACAAGAAACTCACTGCGTGGTACACACCTCAACAGAACGGTGTCGTAGAGAGGAAGAAAAGAACCATTATGGAGAAGGTGTGCAACATGATGGCAACAAAGCATTTATCAAATGAATAATGGGATGAGGCAGTTGCAACTGCTGTATAAATCATGAACTAGTGTCCGACAAAGACCGTGAAGAACAAAGTCCCTCAAGAAGCTTGGGCAGGTATGAAACATAGTGTTTCTCATTCAAAAGTTTTTTGTTGTGTCACATGTGCACATGTTCCAGGTGAGCTGACAAAGAAATTAGACAATAAGGGACAAACATGTTTTTTTTGTTATTTTGAATATACCAAAGCATACAAGTTGTATGAACCTGTCACAAGAAAAGTAATTATCAGTCGAGATGTTCAATTTGTTGAGAATTGCAACATTCCCTAATAGATAAACATTATTTGCAATATTTTGAATTACTGTTTTATTTTTGAATGAGATTGGTCGGTTATGGAATCCACCAATAGGTCCTTCAAGGACAGATGTAACTAAATGATTATGATTTTGATAAAATCGTGAATGATGGGGACAACCATGTTGAATGAGGAAACTATGCATGCGAGAGTGGGGGGACGTGAAGAGTCAACCTCAGGGAGGTTACACCAGGCATGAGAATGGCAGTATGGCGCTGGACATGCCCTGAGAAATCAGGGGTGTAGTTGGCGACAAAAATTCCTTGAGGAATTGGTCGTTAGCTGCAAAAGACCTAGGCAAAAACCAAAACTATAAAAAGGAAGCATCTGGGAGGAGGCAAGACACTGTTGAGTATGCTAGGAAAGGATGAACTCTTGATGTGTGAGCACTCTGTGTTAGGCAAGCTGAAAGAAATAATTGTTGTGCAAGCACTCTGTGTTACGAAAGTGATTTCTCACTCAGAAACTGAACATGAGGTTGACTGTCACTGCTCTTGGCATGCATAGTTTAGCTTGGGGGTGATTGAGGACAGAGAACAACTGTTCCTAATCTATGGTTGGGTAGAACGTGGTTGTTCCTCCTTCATTCGGCTCGCCTTACAACCAGGGTCCTTTATATGTTTAAATTCTTACAGACTATTGAGATTAGGGTATATTTGTATATGTGTATAAAATGTATTTGATAGTTTATTGTTTCCTACGTTAAGTTATGGAGCATGAAAAATGTATTTGATAGTTTATTGTTTCCTGCATTAAATTATGGAGCATGAAAAATGTATTTGATAGTTTATTGTTTCCTGCGTTAAGTTATGGAGCATGACAATTTTTATTTGATAGTTTATTGCTTCCTATGTTAAGATATGGGGCATTGAAAAACGTATTTTTATTTGATAGTTTATTGCTTCCATTTTTTGTTCATAGTTTATTTGATAGTTTATTGCTGTCTACGTTAAGATCTGGAGCATGAAAAATGTATTTGATAGTTTATTGTTGCCTGTGTTAAGATCTGGAGCATGGAAAATGTATTTGATGATTTACTATTTTCTATAAGAACATACTTGGATGCTTGATAGCTTTATTGTTAATACCCAGATGTAAGGGATCCCCTGTAGGGAAGTTTAATTGCCGGTTCTAGATTTAAACCCTTTCTAGATTAGTGAAGTCCCCGTTTGTTACTTAACCCTTAAACGAATGGTGAAACTGTGAAAATGAAGTATTGCGGCTGGAGTTTCATGAGAAAGAAGGCTATTAAAAAACCCCTTAAATCCCTAAGTCTGAACTCGTCCCAAGAGACGAACACTGCCTAAGGCAGTGAGACTATCTAAGGATGACAACCCTCTGTTCTACCCAAGAGAATACAAAAACTAAGTGTAAATCTTGGGCCAAAAGGTCTGCGGAAGCTTAATATTTTCCTTAGAAAACTAAGTACTTTAGTAATTTGCAATCCACATTGTGGAGGTGGAATTGCGAAAGGATTTTTGTGAAGAGTTTATGTACCTTCCACCATCCGCAATCCGCATTGCGGGACCAAAAATGAGGAAGGTGTATTGGTAAAGAACTTAAGGGTTTCCACAATCTACAATCTACAATCCACATTGCGGAAGCGAAAAGGTGGAAGGTTTAATTATAAAGAACTTAAGTGCTTCCACAATCCGCAATCTGCATTGCGGAAGCGGAAAAGCGGAAGGTAATTTTGTAAAGAACTTAAGTGTTTTCTCAATCTGCAATCCGTATTGCAGAATCGAAAAGGAGGAAGGTATATTTGTAAAGAACTTGAGTGTTTCAGCAATCTGCAATCCGCATTGCGGAAGCAGAAAGGCAGAAGGTAATTTTATAAAGAACTTAATTTTTCCATAATTGACAATCCGCACTGCGAAAGCGTAATTGCGGAAGGGAAGTTCGTAAAGATTTTAATTACTTTCTGCAACCAACAATCCGCCTTGCGGAAGGGAAATTAGTAAGTGTTAATGTATGCTTTGCAACCCGTAATCCGTATTACAGAAGCAGAATGATGGAAGGAAAACTATAAAAGTCTATGGAGCTTCCCGTAGCTCGCAATGCGCATTACAGAAGGAAAATTCCGTTGCGGAGGGCCTGCTGTGGAAGACTTATTTTAAGCTTATGATTTTGGAATCAAACCAGTTAAAAGAGTTAGGATAAAACTTGAAGGCTAATTTCAAAGAGTCCCTTTTATTTTTGTTGTGTTGAATGTATGATAGAGAATGAGTAAAGGGATTATGACTTATGGCTTATATTATGTGTGATGTTGAAAATTTTTTGTTTATGAAATTTCTTGGTGGTTATATGGGGATGTCACATATGGTATCAGAGCTACAGGTTCGACCTTGTTGCCTTTTGGGAACATCTAGTTCCACCGAAACATAGAAACATTATTCTAACCAAAAAAATGTTGGTTGGAATGTTTTGTATACATGCAAAATTGTTCTGTTCCAGGGTACAACAATGGCCCCACAAAATGAAAAAGAGGATCCGCTTGAAGGAAGTGTACCAACACCACACACAACGTAACCAGAATAAGAACATTCTAAATCCATCCAATTACTTGAAACAATGAGGAATTTGATCGTACAAATATAGAGTTTTAAAGAAGAAAATGAGCAGTTGAAAAAGGCCCAGGAAAAACAACAAGAAATCAACGAGATTTTGCTACAAATCCTGCATGAGAAAAACAATGGGAAGGAGCAACGAACCGATACAAAGAAGAACCCAGTAAATGGAGGGGATGATAAAGGAGATGGTAGCTCCTTGAATGATACACAAGGGTCGAAAAATCAGGTCAAACCTACCAGAAAAATAAAAGTAGACCATTTGCAAGGGGAATTTAAAAATATCAATCCAACCAGCTTCGACGGGGAATCCAAGACCGGAGAAGAAGCATAAGCTTGGCTACTAGACATTAAAAAGTACTTCCATATTTACAATTACCAGAACAACATGAAGGTAAGGATGGCAGTATACAACCTGAAGGGAAAGGATAATATTTGGTGGCAGGATCTAAAGATTTCCCATGGATTAAAATAGAAGAACCTGGAATGGCCAGAGTTTAAGAAATTATTCAAGAAGTAGTATTTGTCAGAAATATATTATGAGAAAAAGACAAAGAAATTTTATGAATTGAAACTCATCCAAATGACTATGGAAGACCTCATCAATAAATTTCTAGACCTGTTGCAGTTTGTGCCTTATATTAAGGAATAAAAGGTGAAGGTTCAACGATTCTTAAGTTATCTTCCATAGTATTACAAATACCAGATCGAGTTCGATAACCCAAATACCTTATATGAAGTGCTAAGGAAGGCCATATTATGTTTTGAACAATATCAGTGGAAAAGGGGCTTCCAACCACCACCAAGGTATCCTAGGTATGGAAGGACAAGAAGTGGGAAAGGTTCAATCAGCAGAAAACGAGCTTCCAACGACCACCCTTCAGAAACATGCCAAGGAATCCATAGGGAAATTTGTACAATAGAAATAAGTAGTTTGAGCAGAAGAGTAATATACCTATGAACCTTGGACCAAAAGGGATGGCTGGAACCCCTAAAAAACCCTTGAAGTGTTCAGAATGTGGAGAGCCCCATTTGCGAAGGAACTGGCCACTCCTCAACGAATCAAATAAGGTTGTTCACAACTTGCAAGAGGATTCCACTATTGGGGAAATTGGAAAAATTTTCCACCAAATTAATGTAGCCCTTGAAGATCGACAAGCATATCATCAATCTGCAATTGTAGGGATTGAAGGTACTATTTCTAACCAAAGGCTTTCTATGCTAATTGATCCAGGGGATACCTTAAGTTACATCACTCCTAAAATGATGGAGAACTGCCAGCTTGCCAAGGTAAGGCATGAAAAACCTTGGTCAGTCCAACTAGCCACTGGAGCAAAAAGGAAGGTAACTCAATTTATTGCTAATTGTGAAGTTAAAATACAATATCATGTGACTAGGATTAATCTGAATATTTTGCCTCTAGGGTCATATGCTATGATTATTGGCATGGAATGGTTAGACAGGTATAAAGTTGTGTTAAATTGTTTTGATAAAACCTTTACTTATGTTGTCGAGGATCAAATTGTTAGGAAAATAAAAGGTATTAGTAAACCTGTCTCTTTAAGACAAATTTCTTCCCTACAGTTAAAGAATTGTTTGAGAAAGGGTTGCAAGCTTTATGTGGTGCAGGTCACTGACATGCTCCTTAGTGAAGAACAAACACAGGTAAAATATCACCCAGTTTTAAATGAGTTTATAGTTGAGTTTCCAGAAGAGATACTAGGAATACCCCCTCAACGAGAAATATATTTCTCCATTGAGATTGTACCTGGGTCTGGACCAATATCTAAAATACCTTATCGAATGAGCATCCCTAAGTTAACCAAATTGAAAATTCAGTTAGAAGAACTACTAGATAAGGTTTACATTAGACCCAGTGTGTCTCCTTGGGGAGCACCATTTTTATTTGTCAAGAAAACGGATGGGACGTTACGACTGTGCATAAACTGCAGACAACTAAATAAAGTAACCATTAAGAACATGTATCCTCTGCCTTGAATTAACGATCTGTTTGAACAAGTAGGGGGAGCTAAAATCTTCTCCAAGTTAGATTTGTGGTCTGGTTATCACCAAATCGGGATTAAGGAAGAATATGTTAATAAAACAACTTTTAGGACCCGATACAGGCACTGCGAATTCATAGTAATTCCTTTCGGCTTAACCAATTCCCCTGCTTCATTCATGTGTCTAATGAATAGTATCTTTAACAATTTTTTGGATTGGTTCGTGTTAATTTTCATTGATGATATCCTGATCTACTCCAAGAAGGAAGAAGCCTCATCAACAACACTTGAGAATTGTATTACATACCTTAAGAGACCATCAGTTGTATGCTAAATTTGAGAAGTGTGAATTCTTTAAGAAAGAAATCCAATACCTAGGTCATGTCATCTCATAAAACGAGATTGCAGTAGATCCACAAAAGATAAAGGCTATTTCAGAATGGCTGGTTCCTAAGGATGTTGCTGACATTCAATCCTTGATGGGACTCACCCATTACTACCGGCGGTTTATCCAAGGATTCTAAAATATAGCGTATCACATTACTTCCTTACAAAAGAAAGGAGTAAAATTCGCATGGTCCTCGAAGTGTCAGGAGAGTTTTGAAAATATAAAAATATTATTAACCATGGCTCCAATATTCAGGGTGGTAGAACCCTATAAAAACTACACAGTCTCTACAGATGCTAGTAAGGAGGGATTGGGGGGGGGGGTATTATCTCAAGAAGGACATGTTGTATGTTACGAATCTCGTAAATTGAAAGAACATGAACGAAATTATGTAGTACATGATCTAGAATTGGCAATGGTAGTACATGCCTCAAAAGTGTGGAGTCACTACCTATTGGGGAAGAAGTTCCTTTTATTGACATATAACACCTGCGTAAAGAATCCATTTACTCAGGTTGGACATAATTCTAGGAAAGCAAAATGGATGGCCTTTTTAAGTAAATTCAATTTTGAATTAAAGCATATAAAAGGTAAGGAAAATAAGGTGGCTGATGCACTCAGTCGAAGAACTCACGAAGTATATGAAATATCTATGAGCCAACAAGAAAGTGATTTGTTGAGAAGAATAAAAACATCCAGTATACAGGATGTTGGGTATGTAGATTTACTGGACAAGCTATAAAAAGAGGAGATAAATTTAAATGGGACATAATTCAAAGTAGACCAGAAAGGGTTAATTCGGTTTAAGGAGAGAATATAGGCGTCTAATGTTGCAGATTTAAAGTTGGTTATTCTAAATGAGATGCACAAAGCTCCTTATGCAGGACACCCCGGTTACCAAAAGATGATTACATCCCTCAAAAAGCAATTCTTTTGGCCTAGATTAAAGGAAGATTTAATTGATTATCTATCTAAGTGTTTGGAATGTCAACAGGTGAAGGATGAACATCAACATCCAGCAGGTTTGTTACAACCTTTACCAATTACTAAATGGAAATGGGAGGTAATATCCTTGGATTTCATCACAGGTTTTCCTTTAACAAAAAAACAACATGATCCAATTATGGTTGTAGTAGATAAGTTAAGAAAGTCTGCTCATCTTATTCCTGTGAAGTCAACTTATAAAGCTTTCCATATTGTAGAGATATTCCTGAAAGAAGTATTCTGACTTCACGGATTATTGAAGATGGTAATTTCTGACCGGGATGTTAAGTTTACATCAAACTTTTAGAAGTCATTGTTTGCAAGGTTAGAAACCAAGATAAATTCCAGCACTAGTTATCACCCCGAAACAGATAAACAAACATAGCGAACAAATCAAGTCATCGAAGACATGCTAATAATGTATGTTATGGAAAAACCCACTAAGTGGGAGGACTATTTGCACCTAGTAGAGTTTGAATACAATAATGATTATCAGGCCTCAACAAAAATGAGCTCGTTCGAAATCTTGTATGGAAAAAAGTGTACTACCCCTGTTAGCTGGGATAGCCCCGTGGATTGTCTATTAGTAGGACCTAAAATGTTACAAGACATGGAGCAAACTGTTCAAAAGGTACAAAAGAACTTGAAAGTGTCACAAGATCACCAAAAGATTTACGTTGACTTAAAAAGACAGCATAAAGAGTTTTTTGTTGGAGACCACATTTACCTCCGAGTCAAGCCTAAAAATAGCTCTCTTAAATTGGGAAACTATACCAAATTAGCACCACAGATTTCCCGACCCTTTCAAATATTGGAAAGGATTGGACCCGTGTCATATAAACTTGCTCTTCCTGCTCACTTGAAAAATCATAATGTTTTTCATATTTCATTACTAAAGAAATATATACATGATTCCACTCATATCATTGACTGGAATGTGGTGCAGATAGAACCAGAAGGTGAATTTCAAGTAGAATCCTTACGCATTCTGGACATGAAAGAAATAGTACTTCGGAATCAGGCCATCACTCGGGTTAAGGTGAAATGGAAGCACTTTATCCCGAAGGAGGCGACTTGGGAATTAGAGTAATTTGTGTGAAAGAAGTACCCAGGTTTGTTTCTAGAAGATATGGAAGAAGACTAAGAACACTATGGACAGTGTTGCAATAAGGGGATGAGGATCTAACATTCCCCAATAGATAAACATTATTTGTAATATTTTGAATTACTGTTTTATTTTTGAATGAGATTGACCAGTTATGGAATCCGCCAATAGGTCCTTGGAGGAAAGATGTAACTGAACGATTATGCTTTTAATAAAATTGTGAACGATGGGGACAACCATGTTGAATGAGGAAACTATGCATGCGAGAGTGGGGGGACATGAAGAGTCAGCCTCAGGGAGGTTACACCAGGCATGAGAATGCCAGTATGAATCTGGACACACCCTAAGGAATCATGGGTGTAGTGGGCGACAGAAATTCCTTGAGGAATTGGTCGTTAGCTGCAAAATACCTAGGAAAAAACCAAAACTATAAAAAGGAAGCATATGGGAGGAGGCAGGACACTGTTGAGTATGCTAGGAAAGGATGAACTCTTGCTGTGTGAGCACTATGTGTTAGGAAAACTAAACAAAATACTTGTTGTGTGAGCACTCTGTGTTAGGAAAGTGATTTCTCACTGGGAAACTAAACCTGAGGTTGATTGTCACCGCTCTTGGCATGCACAGTTTAGCTCATGGGTGATTGAGGAAAGAGAACAACTATTCCTAATCTATGGTTGGGTGGAACATGGTTGTTCCTCCTTCACTTGGCTCGCCTTACAACCAGGTTTCTTTATATGTTTAAATTATGGTAGACTATTGAGATGAGGGTATATCTGTATATGTATATAAAATGTATTTGATAGTTTATTGCTTCCTGCGTTAAGTTCTAGAGCATGAAAAATGTGTTTTATAGTTTATTGTTTCCTGCGTTAAATTATGTAGCATGAAAAATGTATTTGATAGTTTATTGTTTCTTGCGTTAAGTTTTGGAGCATGAAAAATGTATTTGATAGTTTATTGTTTCCTGCGTTAAGATATGGAGCATTGAAAGCCATATTCGATAGTTTATCGTTTCCTGCGTTAAGATCTGGAGCATGAAAAATGTATTTGATAGTTTATTGTCTCCTTCGTTAAGATATGGAGCATGGAAAATGTATTTGATGATTTACTATTTTTTGTAAGAACATACTTGGATGCTTGATAGCTTCACTATTAATACCTAGATGTAAGGGATCCCCTGTAGGGAAGTTTAATTGCTGGTTTTGGATTTAAACCCTTTCTAGCTTAGTGAAGTCCCCATTTGTTACTTAACCCTTAAACAAATGTTGAAACTGCGAAAAGAAAGTATTGCAGCTAAAGTTTCATGAGAAAGACGACTACTGAAAACCCCCTTAAATCCCTAAGTCTGAACTCATCCTAAGTGATGAACACTGCCTAAGGCAGTGAGACTATATAAGGATGGAAACCCTCTATTTACCCAAGAGAATACATAAAAACTAAGTGTAAAACTTGGGCCAAAAGGTTTGTGGAAGCTTAATATTTTCCTAAGAAAACTAATTACTTCCGCAATCCACATTGCAGAATGATTTTTTTGAAGAGTTTATGTACCTTCCGCAATCCACAATCACTCCACAATCTGCATTGCGGTAGCGGAAAGGAAGAAGGTGTATTGGTAAAGAACTTAAGGGTTTCTACAATTCAAAATCTGTATTGTAGAAAAAGAAAGGCGGAAGGTTTAATTATAAAGAACTTAAGTGCTTCCACAATCCGCAATCCGCATTGCGGAAGAGAAAATGTTGAAGGTAATTTTGTAAAGAACCTATGTGTTTCTGCAATCCACTATCTGCATTGTGGAAGCGGAAAGGCAGAAGGTATATTTGTAAAGAACTTGAGTGTTTCAGCAATCCACAATCTGCATTGCAGAAGCGGAAAGGAGAAAGGTAATTTTGTAAAGAACTTAAGTTTTCCGCAATCTGCAATCCACATTGCGGAAGCAAAATTGTGGAAGGGAAAGTCGTAAATATTTTAATTACTTTTTGAAACTCACAATCCGCCTTGCGAAGGGGAAAGTCGTAAATATTTTAATTACTTTCTGCAACTCACAATCCACCTTGCGGAAGGAAAATTAGTAAGTGTTAATATACGCTTCGCAACCTGCAATATGCATTGCGAAAGCAGAACGATGGAAGGAAAGCAATAAAAGTATATGGAGCTTCCCGCAACCAGTAATATGCATTGTGGAAGTGGAGTTGCAGAAGGAAAAGTCCGTTGCAGAGGGCCAGTTGTGTAAGACTTATTTTAAGCTTAAGATTTTGGAATCAAATCAGTTAAAAGAGTTAGGATAAAATTTGAAGGCTAATTTCAAAGAGTCGCTTGTATTTTTGTTATGTTGAGCGTATGATAGAGAATGAGTAAAGGGATTATGACTTATGGTTCATATTATGTGTGATGTTGAAAATTTTGTGTTTATGAAATTTCTTGGTGGTTATATGGGGATGTCACAAGAATGAAGCATGGGATAGAACTATAGAAAATAGTGTCAAGATAGTGTCGACTATCGAACATGATGACATGATGGAGGAAGTGGTTCAAACACCACATGTAAGCCAAAATGTCATAGCCTTGTCCACTCCTAGGATAATGTAACATGTTTCAACACAAGGAACTTCGACAAGTCTTAGCTCAAGATACACCAACAAGCACACCAAGAGCGCAAAAAACTCCATCAACTAGTTCAAGGAGTTTGACATCAACAAATTCAATAAATATAAGAAATTTGTGTTAGATATATGAGGCTCGTACACCAAATTCATTGAAAGTTCAACAACTGCAAAGTTGTAGTAGAACTACCAATATGTAGAACCATTTTGAGTCAAAGAGGTGGGTGGCCACTAGTATCCATTTAAATAAAAAGTAGGTGGCCTTACCTTGAAAAATCCAAATTGAGGCCCTAAACAACACACTAGATTACTGCAACATCCGAGAAATAGTGGCACCGAGTAATTGAGCTAAACCTCAAGTCTTCGTTTTCTTGTGTGTGTGTGTGTGTGCGTGCGTGAGTGCATGAGTCCGTGAGTGTGTGTGTGTGTGTGTGTGTGAGAGAGAGAGATGTCAAATGGATCTATTTTAATAAATCTTACAAAATTTCTAAAAAAATGAATCCTTGGCAAATTTTGAAGTTGACAATCAACATGAATAAAAAAGGACAAAGGACAAAGGACAAAAGAAGGTGAAATCACCTAACGGCTAGCATCCCAAGGTAGCATTATAATAATCAATGCTTTCTTGATTAATTAAAACAACATGAGAGATGAAAAAAATAATATTGGTAATAATGCGCTCAATAACAGAAGAATGAGGGTTGGGAATGAAGTAATCTACCCAAAGATCAAAGGAAAAAGTTGATTCCAAACCTATCCATAAAGAGAGAATATCGTCTCTAATCTAAATCAATTTCAAAATGTTTCCACTAAGTAAAAGTACATGAAATATTTGTTGACAATGTATAGCTAACCCCTTTGTAACAATTCCTTAGCATAATCACAACCTGTCTTTGTTGGTTTTCTAATTTGGGTTTACAAGGTAATCTTTGTTGTTCAATTTTTGTTTAATTTTGATTATTACGATTAATTTAATGTGTGCTTATTTTGTGTTAGGTCAATAAAAATCACTTGAAAACATATATATGATACTATTTTGAATGTATAGGGTCATTGTTTGGGTTCCCTAGCCAATTGTGGGTTGGTGAAACTGTTGGTAACTCCTTTCTTTGCTTTCCTTCTATGTAACCATATGATAGAGTGAAAATAGCATACTAACTTTCTTTAAATGTTTTGTAATGACTCCCCACAAATAAACAATCCCCTTGGCACTTAATTTTAATTGTTGGTACACACAAATTGTTTTAATCATTGCATAGCTATTTATTTCCCTTGACTAATTTTGCTAGTATATTTGTGTTAAGGCCTAATAAACATCTTGGTATTTTTCTGACAAAAAAAGTAACAATATAGTGTTTGGCATTGTTATCTATAACTCATTGAATTAATTGGTTGAACATTGGATTGATTCCTCTTGTGTTGTCATGAAACCCATGAGCCATATCCTGATTTCACCTTGGGAATAATGTTGGACCACACACAAATCATATAGATACTTGTCATTGGATAGTCAAGTTATCACTATAGCTAGTGAAATATTTATTCCATTGGAACCACATGCTACAACCATTCCCAATCCTTATAAACCACTAACACCTAAAACTATCATTGGATGTTCTTTCAGTTATAAGTGAAATATATGTAGTTAATACCCTTGGCTATAATGATAATAATAGCTTGAAGGAATTGTTTATATCCTATAATAATTGTAAATGGGAGGATGTATGGTTGATGGAATGCTAGGTTGAATATGTAGGAACAAAGTGTGTTACTTTGTTGTTAAAATAGAATTAGGGCCACAAGTACATTTTCTATCCTTGCGTAGCAATTTTAAAATTTGCAACCATATATATATTCATGTGTGTGTGTGTGTGTATGTTCTCGGGAAGTATTCATAACAATATAAAAGCATGGTGGTGTTTTTAGCTTGTTGATTTGAGCACACAATTGGTAAGTTATTTATTTTTCCATGGAGCTATAAATCAAGCAAATTTGTTTTTTAAACCAAAATAAGTATATTTTGTATTAATGTTGGTTGCAACTAAATTGTACAACATTCTAATAAAAATGAGTTATCTTTTAGCAAAATGAAGACTATAAAACAACCATTGAGGTATGGTCTAAGATGATAGATGGTTTATTTTACATGATATTTCAAAAATATATTGTTGAAATAAACCTTATAAAAAAATCCTAAACACGTAGCATATTTAGATATCATTTTAACAATTAAATATGGAAAATATGCTTGATATTTTCTTCATGATGTAAAAGATTGGTGGACTAAGATTCTTGAAGTCGGCTACAACCATAGAGGGTGAGTTGCATGATATTTCAAAATAAAGGAGCGAGACTACGGAGCCAAGGCCATAAAAAGGATTATCCTCACCCATTATAATAGCGACTTAGACTTGAATCCCAACTACTCTCAATAGGACTAGGGATTCATATACTAGTAGAAGGGTACGAGAAAACATAGGGGGTTATAATTGAACATCATATTTTAACAATCCCTAAATTCTCCCATATGCATCAAGGAAGCACTATTAAGGCCTATACACCAAATATGAAGGAATATTTTATGTTTGAATGATTCCTTGTAGATTTTATGATTCCCTAGGGATATTGACAATTGTGGGAAGACACCAATCCAAGAACGATGGATGCTACTACATCTACCATCAAATTCCCAATTGTTGATACTCTAGGGGTCACACCAACAAAACCAATTTTGTTGTCTGATCTCTTGAATTTTCATGGGATCACCACTAAAATCGAGACACGTTCTTGTTTTATTTTGATGTATTATGTAGGATTTATGACTACACCACTAACTTGCGACTCAAATTGTTTCCTACCACTTTGAAAGGAAAAACCCTGAGGTGGTTCATGGGCTTGGGTGGTGTATCTATATCAACATGGGATGAAATGAAGAATGTGTTTTGTGCAAAGTATCAAGAATATTGCAGATACCGATATCTCAAAGAAGAAATTTTCAAAATGACTATGAAGGAAGATAAGAATTTAGAGGACTACGCAGAATGTTTTCAATATAATAATAT
>LPNX010135361.1:112667-185928 GCA_001517045.1 Pseudotsuga menziesii | reverse complement strand
AATTTGAACGGGTTGCGGTAGAAAAAGTATCTATGATTTGAATGGGCTCCGATTTATCTTTGCGATTTACACGGGTTGTGATGTGATTTATCTATGCGATTTACGGAGTGTGATTTTTCACCAGCTCAGTCTTACCTCTACGATTTACACAGGCTGTGATATGACCTCTGTGATTTTTCAGCCAAGTCTTACCTCAACGATATATCCAGCGTGATTTCATCTTACCTCAGCAATTTTCACGGGCTGTGATCCGGCCTCTGCGATTTTTTGACTGAGTCTTACCTATGCGATCTCTCTATGATTTTTTGGGCTGAGGTCTCTTATCGGATATGGAATTCTCCAGGTTTTTTGAACTATAAAGCAGAGGTTTCACATCGATTTGAACCAGGGTTGGAAGGGGATTTGAAACGGTTATATCAGGTGCATACATTCCTTATATATTTTTTCTAATATGTATCTACTACTCATATATATATATATATATATATATATATATATATATATATAGTTGTCTATATTTTTGTTCACAAGTATGAATAATTTACTGCATCTACCAAAGATTGTCAAAGGTAGACCTAGCATAGTTATTCTACAGAGCCTTTATGAGTATATAGAGTCATTAGAGAAATGCAGAGAAGAAAGAGAAGTTAAGATACAAATAGAGTTAGAAGCCATGCTGGAAAATAAATTTACATCTCTTGAAGACAATATCCAAAAACAAATAGAAAATAAAATAAAACTATTGGAGAATAAAATGGAAACAATGGATATTAGATTACAGACAATAGAAAAACAAAGCCAAAATACGAATCAAACATCCAACAAGGAGATGCTGATACTTTAGAAAGTACTAAAATGAAGGACATGATTGAAAAACTAGAAGAAAAATTTAATAACAATCTCACCCTAAATAGTATGGAAGGTAAATTAGATATCAAACCCATTAAAGAGGAAATAAAAAAATTGATAGAATTAGACCATGAACATAACAAAAGGACCTTGAATCTTATAATCTTCGGTTTGAAAGAGGAGGTAGAAGAGGATACATTAGCCAGAGTCCAGATAGAATTACATAACAGATTGCAAATTGAAATAACATGTCTCATAGAAGCAACGAGGTTAGGGAAATTAATTGAGAATAAGGGAGGGCTGATCCGGATAAAGGTGAGCTCTACTGACCATAAGTATGACATACTTAGTAAAACCTCAAGTCTAAAAGGAACAAGAATATTTATAAATGAAGATCGCATTCCAAAAGATCAAGTAGAATTAAGAAAGGAGGTTCAAAAGGTAAAAGAAGCTAGGAAGGAAGGAAAATGGGAAATAATCAGAAATAGAAAAGTCATTATTCGAGATAGAAACCAAAAAGATAGTAATAAATAGAAATTCAACATGCTTAGGATTCTTTCTTGGAATTGTCGGGGATTTCCATGGAACAAAGGCCCAAAGCTAAATTGGATCACGAATGAAGTTGATATAATATTGTTAGTTGAAACTTGGGAGCACGAAGAATATATGGTCCCTAACATATATGGCTTTGTACTATGGTCAATCTGGAACAAGCGATCCTATCGTAGAGGAATTTTGGGTATAGCTTGTTACTTTAGGAAGAATACCCCCCCCCCCCCATGCTAGGATTTATAAAAAAGATCCTTACAACCAATATATTTGGATAGAGATTATTGACATTACTGATAAAAAAACTTACATAGCAATATTTTATTTTTCCCCTATTAATTCTAACTTCTATAAGAAAAACAATTTAGATAAAAATTGTCCTTACAATGGTTTAGAGAATGATATTTATAGCCTAAGGAATAAAGGTAATATCCTCTTAATGGGTGACTTTAATGCTCGAAATTCAAGAAACCAAGCTATTCTTCTAAGCAATCATTCCAACCCTACTCCTCTTTGGCTAGACGAAGACCTTACTCTAGCTGGAAGGTACATACGAAGCTCTGAAGATCTAGGGGAAAATTTGTTTGGGTCTGAGCTAGTCAAGCTATGTAGTTCTCAAGATCTCATAATTTGCAATGGTCTAAAGAAGTGGCCCAATTCTCGCCAGATGACCTGTATCCATGGGCTTGATAACAGTGTGTTAGATTATGTTATTTCTGATATCCCTTTATACAACAAAATAATGAATTTTGACATCTTAAATGACCACGATCCTAACTCAAATCATAGACCTTTAATTGTAACTCTAAATTTTGTCATGCATAGAGATCCTATAGAAGATAATCATCATAGCCAAAAAAATTTGATCTTTGATAGAAATAAAAATGATCATTTTCTAAATGAATTAAAAATTAATTTGCTTCCTTTATCAATTATAGACAACTTAGAATACCTCTATCATAATTTTACTACAACCTTCTCATATTCTATAATCAAGTTCTCAATTGAAGTTTCAAGTAATAAAAGAAATAGTGAAACCAACCCTTGGTATGAAAAATATTGTAAAAGTGCGAGGAGAGAAATTAAGGAAACTCTCGATGAGTCTCTTAAAATTGACAAGATAAAAATATACAAAGCCCTAACTAAAAGAAAAAAAATGCAATATATTCATAAAAGACAAGAAAATCTCTTACACCTCTCTAAGGTGGCTCCTAAGAAATTCTGGAGGCGGATTCTAACTAGAAAAACTAAAGATAATAATAGAATTGCTTTACATGATTGGAATTCCTATCTTAAAAAGATTTATGAATCCACAAATGTCATAGATAACTTTGAAACCCTGATCACAATAGAAGAAGTTTTTTAATTAGAAGACATAGATTTTGGGGTTAAGCATCTGGCAAATGGAAAATCTAAGGACATTGAAGGTTACCAGGAAGAAATCTTAAACATTGGAGGTCCCGTCCTCATCCCTCACATCCACAATATTTTCAATCAAGCAGTCAAGAAAGTGTTCCCTAAACCATGCACTCAGAGCCTCATTATCCCTATTTTTACAAGCGGGGATACAAATAACCCCTCTAACTATCAGACAATTATGATTAGCCCTCTATTTTAAATTCTAGCCAAAACCACCTAAGGCTCAAGCGAGGTTGGTATAAAGATACCAGGGCCTGATTAAACCATTGGGAGATAGACGAAAATGTCGCATTGCAAAATATTAATAACATTAAAAATATTGTTACTTCTAAGTTTAAAGAGAAAATGAGGTGTCAGAAAAATTTAGAGGCTAAAAGAAAATTAAGATATTATAAGGAGGTCATTAACCCTACTGTAGAAGATCAAAAATATCTCTCTGTTTTAGCTAGTTCAAAGAAAAAAATTAATATAGCCAAGATAAGAACGAACTCTCATGAGATTCATAGTGAAACGAGTTGTTGGGCAGTTCCTAAAAAACCATGGGTGGAAAGGATCTGCCATCTCTATGAGAGCACGAACATTGAAGATGAAAATCACTTCCTCTTAGAGTGTCCTACGTACACCCACATTAGATATCAGTTTCATAATCTTTGTTGCAATACCGACCTTCCTATCCTTTTCACATGTCAAAATTATAGTGAGCTCGTGACGCTTCTCTCCAAGCTCTTTGAGCATAGGAATATAATTTTAAAACAAACTAAATAATTAGTTTCTTTAGGTCTGATAGACCAAAGTTTGGTCTCAGTGGATGTAATCATCATCATCATCAATTTACTGATATCTCCATATTCTGCTTTGGGAAATGATTTCTTGAAGACAATTTCTAATCCTGGGGATGTGGGATGAGTGGCTTAACATGTTGAACGTGATGGGAAAGGGATACTTTTCCAAGGAAATTTACGAGACTATTTGTTATTGGCATAGGAGATGCTATCGAGGATATTCTAGGAATAAGACAGGAATCATAGTTCTTCCTACTAGGGTAACTAAGTCATCTAATGGAGGAGAAACTTGGACATAGATAGGGACCATCTTGGAATATTTCAAAAAATAAATCTTGAGACCTTATCCTTCCAGCTATGTGTATTTCAAACAAAGTAGAGGAATTTTGAAGAAGATAAGGTGTTAGTCGTATTTTTTTCCACGATGCAAACATAAACAACCGACCAAGGAGTGTCTACTCAATGTTGTGGAGCTATGTGTGGTCTACGATAAGGACCATCCTATAAATTCATGCTTGTTATTACTAGGATTGAAGGCGGTATCCCAAAGTTCCAATGAGTAAGTCAAACCCACATACTTTCTAGGACAAAAGAAACCATGGAAGAATCGACCTCCGGTTATGAACCAAGACTCATCTACATTTTTCAATAATTGGAAGAATTAATATGTGTCTCAACACCTGAAAATCAATATACATCTCAACAACCACAATTTCCTACCCAACATTGGTAAAACTCACAACATTTCCAATATCACTCTCCCTAGGTTTCTTGGTCGGATCAATCGATCCAAAGGGGATAATAGAGGATGTTGGAATTTCAGTAGATTCTTGGGAATATGCAGTAAATTTCCTTGTTCTGCAGACACAATACCATTTAGAAGGCCAATACCTTAATCCTGGGAAGACCATGGCTAGCCACAATTTATGCTTACATCGGTTGCGGATCATGAAATACGACAATCTCCCATGGGGATTCCAAAAGAACTTGACCCTCTATCATCTAGCAAGGCCTAGTATGACTTGTGAAGATTTTGTATGGGTTTATTTCGAAATTGAAAATGAAAATGTGTAGCCTTTCCTTTCCATGAATAAAGATATGAATTTTAAGAATGAAATGGAGGATGACATTATTTATAGTTTTATTATTAACCCACTCAATGTTTCCCTGCATATCAACTGATACAAAATGCAATAACATAATAATAAAAAAGATAATACTAAACATGAACTAAAAGAAGGAGAGGAAATTCCAACAACAAAATTTCATGGTAGAATTCCTATCAAAATTGAGACTAGTAAAACTTTAAACACAAACCCAAACCTGACTCCATTGAAAAAAGACTAACTGCTACAAGTTTTAAAATATGAAAAAATAGCTTTTGCATGGGATTACACAGATATGAAGGGAGTATACCCTGATCTCTATACACAACATATCTACATCAAGAGAGACTGCATCCCTGTTAGAATAATCAACCCATAGTTAGCTACCTTAGACATTAATTTCATTATTTTTGTCTTATTTTCCTAGTTCATGTGTCCCACCTTGTGCAAGTTGTCATTTACCTATCCATAGTGGTCAAACTTGCCTTATTTGACTCATGTAGCGCTTGGGAAATCTCAAGGAATCAAATCTGCTTTATTCCTAGCCTCCTAAGTGCCCTTCTGCCTTTTCTGCTTTATTCCCTGCTTTTTCAGTGTTTTAAGGCAAATGGAAAAGCTTGACTAGGTGAGGTTGACTAGTTTTTTGTCCTACGCATCCTCCACTCTTTTCTCCTTGTAAAAGCATGTATGAGTTGTCATTCCATCACTCTTTAGCTTGCCTAAGCACTTTTTCCAATTTGTGAGCTCCATGACTGATTTGGGATCAACTTTTTGCACCTATGGGGGATTTGCTTAATTTTAGTAAGCCTGCTTTATGCTAGATTCGAATTGCTCCTCATGCATTCGAATCCCTTATGTAATTATTTAATGATGCAAACTATTATGTTACAGGGTTGGCTATTGTACAATTATTCAATATAGTTTAGTGTTCAGCTCATTATTCAGTCTCTTTTGTGAGTGATTTTGCATGTTCAATTGATAATTGTTGTGAGTAAAATTAATCTATCACTGGGTTCAATTTCCACATGGTATCAAAGCCATTGTATATCGATTTCTCTCTTTCAAATTTTTTTTGCAGGTTCGACATCAGTGACTCGGAGCCTTCTACTGACAGCCGAGACAATTTCTAAGCTATGGATCAATCTCAGAAGATCATCTTGACTCCCTTCAATTTCTTTGAATGGAAAGCAGAGATGGAGATACTGTTGAGAGAGAAAGGCCTCTACAGGGTGACTATGGCAATAGAAGCAGAGCCCAATGCAACTGCAGAGAAGATTAAATGGCACAACAGGAGGGATGAGGCCTATGGTCTCCTGTGTCTGAGTATTTCCAGAGACCTCCTTTTCCATCTTGATGGATTGACATCACCGAATGAAGTATGGGAGAATCTTACTGATCTTTTTGGAAAGACAAATGAGATGAGGGGACATCAAATCGAAAATGAACTGAGCTCCGTAAGTCCCAATAGCTTTGAATCTCTGCAACTCTATTTCTCCAAGTTCAAAGCACTTGTTTTACAGCTGAAACAGTGTGGGATCAAAAAGAAGGATGATCAGCTGGTCTTGGCCATTCTCTTGAAGCTTGGCCCTGACTATTCAGTGTTTTTCTCGACCTTCTATGCCACAAAACTGACAGCTCGAACCTAGAAGATGCCTAGCCTTGCAGATTTCATGGAATCTCTCACACAAGAACAAGACAAGCTGGTGATGATGGGCACCATCAAACCATCCAAAGATCAAGCTCTGATTGTTGGAGATTCGAGGGTGGATTCAAAAAGAAAAAAGAAAGCTAAAAATTCACCTGGGTAAAAGAGAGACAAGAACAAGTCTCCAGAGGAGCCACAAGGTTCCAAGAAGAATAACCAGAAGAAGAAAAACAAAGGAGAAATGAGCAAGTGTGCATACTGCAATAAGGGAAATCACACTGAAAGCTCTTGTATGAAGAAGCAAATAGACATGCTGACCCAACTCCTGGAGAAGAATGGCATCTCCCTTCCAGACAACTCAAAGAAGAGAGAAGGAGGATCAATTTCAGATGACAGAGAGAGAGTTCATGCATTGGTTGCTGGCACATCAAGCTCACCCAGTTTTATCATTGATTCTGGAGCTTCAAGACACATGGTTTTGACCAAGGAGGCCTTCTCCTCACTTGACATGTTGAAAGGACCACCTATAGTACTAGGAGATGACTCTCTCACTAAAAGTTTGGGCAAAGGGAGGATTGATCTTGATCATGGTCAGTTCAACAATGTGTTGTATGTTCCTGGTCTTGCCTCTAACCTCTTGTTAGTGTACCAGATGACTCACACTGGGTCTCCTAAGAAGGTCATATTCTCCCCTGATGAATTTGAGATCACAGAGATCTCAAGTGGTAAATTCATTGCAAAAGGAGTTGCGAATCATGCTTAGAAGGTATACATGTTCTCACACTTCCTACCCTACTCAAACCCCTCTGCTCTTCTGATTCATGCTAATGAAGCAAGCAAGCTTTGGCATGAAATATTTGGCCACCTAAATTACAAGTATCTTTCTGATCTTAGTGAAAAAGAGATGGTCATAGGGTTGCCCAAGATAAAATTTTCCAAAGGAGTCTGCCAAGGTTGTATCCTAGGAAAACACCCAGAGCATAAATTTGAGAGAGCTAGTCATGAGAGAACCTCTGCACCCCTCGAGCTGATCCACAGTGATGTTGCTGGCCCATTCCCTCATATGTCCATGAGTCAGGCCAAATATGCATTGACTTTCATAGATGAATTTTCCAGGTATTGCTGGGTTTACTTCCTGAAACACAAGTCTGAAGTTTTTGGCCTCTTCAAAGTCTTTAAGGCTTTCGTTGAAAACCAGTCTAGGAGGAAAATCAAGGTCCTTAGATCTGACAATGGTGGTGAGTATGTCAATTCTGAGTTTATTAATTATTGTGCAGATGCAGCATTCTATCCCTTACACACCACAACAAAATGGTGTTGCTGAGAGGAAGAACATATCACTGAAGGAGATGGCAACATGCATGATGGAGGCCAAAACTTTGCCACCAAAGTACTGGGCTCAAGCTATCAACTATGCAGCCTATATCCATAATAGGGTGCCTCATAAACATATTGAAGGTATGACTCCTTTCGAAGCATGGAGTGGGCACAAGCCAGATGTGACCCATTTCAGGATTTTTGGCTCAAGGGCTTGGGCTAGAATTCCAACAGAAAAGAGAAAGGATTTGCAGCCCCAAAGCCAAGAGTGTCTATTTGTTAAATAATCTAAAGATTCAAAAGGGTACAAACTAATAAATTTGAGCACAAATAAAGCCTTCATCCAAAGGTGTGTTCAGTTTCAAGAAGAACCCCTTGCAGCAGTGGAAGTTGGAGAAGCCTCTTCACCTCCTGAACCTTTGAAAGTAAGTGAAGAGTTTGTTGAACATGCTGATTCTGATTTGTCTGATGGAGATGAGTTTATTGCAGACCCTAACATCCCTACAAGGCCAAAATGGGCAGCCAAGACACTACATGCAACAGGAGAGCTAGCCGAGGATCCCAATGGCCCAAGGAGGACTAGATCTCAATTTGAGAGTGGTCTGTGCATGAAGGATCCTATGTTTTCTAAAAAATGATATTTGATGGTGGAATATGATCCTCAAACATATGAAGAAGCAGCAGGAGATCCAATATGGCAAGCAGCCATGAAGGAAGAGTTCAGCTCACTCCAGAAGAGCAACACATGGGAGCTAGTGGATCTTCCCCCAGGGAGGAAGTTAATTCAGTGTAAGTGGGTCTACAAGACCAAATTTGCTGCTGATGGTTCACCACTAAAGTAAAAGTCCATATTGGTAGCCAAATTCTACTCATAGGTTCATGGGATATATTGCAATGAGACCTTTGCCCCAGTGGCAAAGATGGATTCCATCAGGCTAGCCCTAGCCATTGCAGCCTCAAAGCAATGGGAGGTACATCACATGGATGTAAAATGTGCCTTCCTGAATGGAGATCTCACTGAAGAGATATATATGCAGTATCCTCAAGGTTTTGCTACTAACCCTTCTCTTGTGCGCAGGCTGAGAAAGTCATTGTATGGGCTAAAGCAAGTCCCTAGGGCTTGGTATGCCAAGATCGATAGCTTCTTGCTATCACTGAATTTTGTTCGGTACAAATCAGATCCAAATGTCTATTTGAAGTTAATTAATGGTTCATTAATGATAATTGTGTTATATGTTGATGACCTCCTCATTACAGGAAGCTCAAAGGATCAGATTGCTTCCTTAAAGGGTGCAATGAACCAAGCCTTCTCCATGACAGATTTGGGGCTCTTAAGTCAATTTTTGGGGCTTGAGATTGCTCAAACCAAAGCTGGAATCAAGGTGCACCAGTCCAATTATGCCTTGGAATTTCTGAACAAATTCAAAATGAAGGATTGCAAAGCAAGCAAAACTCCTTTCCTTTCAGGAGTGAAGCTGGAAGAAGCTGATTCTTCACTTATGGTAAACAATACACTGTATAGGCAATTGATTGGATGTTTGTTGTATCTAACACATACTAGACCTGAAATTTCTTATGCAGTAAGTATGGCTTCTAGATATGTGGATCATCCTCATGAGATCCCTTGGAAAGCATCCAAAAGGATCCTTAACTTTGTTCAGGGAACAAGGACACATGGGATCTTCTATAAAGCAAAATCTGATCTTGATTTGATTGGATTTACTGACAGTGATTGGGCAGGTGATAGCACAAACAGAAAGTCCACATCAGGATATGTATTCATGCTTGCATAAGGGCCAATCAGCTGGTCAAGCAAGAAACAGAGTGCCATTGCACTCTCATCTACAGAAGCAGAGTACAGAGGAGTTGTTAATGCAACAACTCAATGTTTATGGTTGCAGGGTTTACTTGGAGAGTGTGGCTTCGAATCAGAGTACTCAACTACCATCTACTGTGATAAATAGAGTACCATTCGAATCTGCAAAGATCCAGTTCATAAGCAGAGAACCAAACACATTGAGATCCATATGCACTACATCAGAGAGCTTGTGCATGATGGGACCATTCACCTACTCTTATGTTCATCTTCAGAACAAGTAGCTGATATCTTCACCAAAGAATTTTGTGAGAAGACCTTCAGCAATCTCAAATCACTGCTGGGGATTGCTGATCATGCTGTGAAGCATGAGTGAAGACAAGATTTCCAAATTTTGTTTTACAGTCCATGTTTAAGGGAGGATTTTCCCATGTGGTTTTTGCCTCTTTCCTTGTTTAAATGGACATGCAGTATGTAAAGGGTGATTAAGCCTTGTTGCTAGGCCCTATAATCTTCTGATATATTACTCATAAGTCAGGATTAAGGGGGGGTGTTAGAATAATCAACCCATAGTTAGCTACCTTAGACATTAATTTCATTATTTTTGTCTTATTTGCCTAGTTCATGTGTCCCACCTTGTGCAAGTTGTCATTTACCTATCCATAGTGGTCAAACTTGCCTTATTTGACTCATGCTGTGCTTGGGAAACCTCAAGGAATCAAATCTACTTTATTCTTGGCCTCCTAAGCACCCTTCTACCTTTTCTGCTTTATTCCCTACTTTTTCAGTGTTTTAAGGCAAATGGAAAAGCTTGACTAGGTGAGGTTGACTAGTTTTTTGTCCTACACATCCTCCACTCTTTTCTCCTTGTAAAAGCATGTATGAGTTGTCATTCCATCACTCTTTAGCTTGCCTAATCACTTTTTCCAATTTGTGAGCTCCATGACTGATTTGGGATCATCCTTTTGCACCTATGGGGTATTTACTTAATTTTAGTAAGCCTGCTTTATGCTAGATTCGAATTGCTCCTCATGCATTCGAATCCATTATGTAATTATTTAATGATGCAACCTATTATGTTACAGTTTTGGCTATTGTACACTTATTCAATACAGTTTAGTGTTCAGCTCATTATTCAGTCTCTTTTGTGAGTGATTTTGCATGTTCAATTGATAATTTTTGTGAGTAAAATTAATCTATCACTGGGTTCAATTTCCACAATCCCAACTAGACAACCGCAGAGGAGGATCAACCCCACATTATGGGAAATTGTCAAATAGGAGCTCCAGGAAATGTTGGATGTTAATTTCATTCATCCTATATCAGACAATGAATGGGTATCACCTCTTGTCATAATTCCCAAGAAAAATGGAAAATGACATATTTGCATAGATTACAAAGAGTTAAATAAAGCCACACAAAAAGACCATTTCCAATTTCCCTTCATAGACCAAGATATCGACACTCTCTTGAGAAAGAAATTACTTAATTTTCTCGATGGTTTTAGTGGATACAACCAGATCTAGATAGACCGTCAATACCTATATAATACTACTTTTACCTATCCATGGGGTGATTTTACATATCGAGTCCTTCCATTTGGCCTCTACAACGCCCCTACTACTTTCCAGAGGGAAATTCTTGGAATATTTTCAGATCTGGTTAACAAAAATGTCGAGGTTTGCATGGAATATTTTACACCATATGGTACTACCTTTGTAGAAACATTATACAATTTGGAAAATGTACTCAAGCGTTGTAAACATGTAAATCTTTCACTAAGCACGTAAAAATATCATATGTTAATGACATAAGGGATTGTACTAAGACATTTTCTCTCCACTGCAGGTATTCAGGTGGACCCAAATAAGGTTAAGGTGATACTCGACATGCATCCATCTAAGACATAGAAAGAAGTACATATTTTTTTGGGTAATTGTTAGCTGGAATATTTCACCTTCTGCGGACAGTAAGGTGTTCCACTAGTCTGAATGGTTCAGATCCAGAACAAATGAAGGATAGAGGTTGAAGACCCTCCCTGGATGCCGTAGATACCTGGAATGTGATTCTTCGATAGTAATCCTGTGTACCTACAATCAGCTTAAACACACAAACACATCAAAGCTTCCAGAATATAATCTACTGATCCATGTTAGTGACTAAGGAATCTAACAACATACATGTGAAATCAAACAACAACAATAATGTGGGACGGAAATCAACTTGCATTAAGATAAAAATGGAGAAGTTTATAACCAAGCCTTAGTGTTGACATGCATCTCCATGAAACCAAGCACTCTCATCCCCATAAGCTCCGACTCTAGCTCTCTATGCTCTCCAATGGCTTGGGCCAAGTGATCAATCCAACAACATAACAATACCTTAAGAGTTCTCCCCCTCAACCATGGATATGAGCTTATATTTATAAGGCTCAATGGATAGGGATGGCTAAGAGATTAGTGGATGAGGTGGACTCTAAGATCTTAGGATGAGGGATCTCAAGCTCAACTGACCCACAATGATAGGGATAAGAGAGGACATGAGGCTCATCATCTAGAAGCCTCAACAAACTTCTCTTTTTCCCTTTCTACCCAGGGTACCGCATTTCTCCTTCAATGACAGAGTGGTTCTGGTAAGAAAAGCTTATGGACTAAGGGCCATAAGAGGTGGCACCGCTTGTGGACAACAAGGGATAGGTAGTACGAACAAGGTACCGCTCCTGGACAGTAGGGAAAGCGCAGTGCTAGGAATTTTCATGAAATATTGACAACTAGCATGGGTTTCCACTCCAAATGCTGGGATTAAGGGAAAATAGGTATGTCAAAGGTCTTATCACATGATGGTGACAGGATTTTGGTATAACAGGATTCCCCCCAAAGCATGAGTCTTAGAGGGATATGATAAACGAGAGATTTGAACGCTCATCGACCTTTTCTGTTTTATGAAAGTGCGAAAAATCCATAAACAAACTTCCAAAGCTTCTTACTATAGTTCTCTTATCCTGCAATCGACTCAGAAACAAGTGTTAAATGCATTTATAACTAGCATTAAGGGATTACGACATATAAAATTTGACTAAAATATGATTTTATATCAAAATTATAGTATGTCAGACCCAAAAATGCCTATATAAGTCATGTAAATAGTAAAAAATCAAATCATTTCACTATTTACGCATAGCGGAGAGCACTTGGAGCATTTTCTTAACCAGATCTTCTGCAGCTGATACCGGGAGTTTCCACCGTCTGTTTTGAGCATCATCAGTTGCAGGTAACAGCTAAAACCCTTTTATTTCATTTCATAGTGTTTATTTTGATTTTTGGTGGGGTTTTGGGCTCATATGGCAAGCCCTAAAACCTTAAAAGTGGGCACTGCAGCTACCCCTTGCGGGATACATGGTACCACCTGAGAACCGCACCTATAACATAGTTGACAGGCGGTACCACCGCCTTTCTCCAATGGTGCACAAAAGGTGCCGACCATGGAGACTTTAAACTCATATCATGAGAAATAATAAGTCATTCTTTTGATTTTTAATGATTAGGAATGATTCTAATGCATATTATGATTGTTTTTGGCAGGTCTTGGTTGCTCAAAACATGGTGATATGGAAAGAAAGAACACATGATAATGATGATGCCTTTGCAGAGAGAAATGCGGGTTGTATTGCCACATTACAGAACTGTGGGCTCCTGAAGTTCTTCCAGACCCCAAGCATGGTGTCACATGAGTGGTTACTGGAACACATACTGTGGAGGTGGAATCCAAAGTAGCAGTATTTCGAGGTGGGGGCCCATATTCTTACAGTGGAAGTAGAGGATATCTACTTCTTGACTGGTCTCTCGAGACGGGGTGCCCCCATCTCACTGATAGGTTCCCGTGGAGGGGATATTACCACTGGAGAGCTTATATATCGTCACTGTGCTCCAAGGACGAGGACATCGACGAAGAAAATCCCCATCAGAGCAGTGACAAAAGGGCCCCTACAGACTGTCCTATTTACTATACAGAGGGTGGCCGAGAGTCAGGGTGTGCACCAAGATTATAGGGCACACATGCTGTACGCCAAAGAGGCCATGGAACCCACAGTGTTTAACTGGGTGGAAGCCATGCTTCCAATATTGAAAGATCAACTGACTAAGTGTCAGAAGGGAGAGCTAAAGTAGTTTGTCTTTGGCTCCATTTTATCCTACTTATTCTTTGAGCAGGTTCCACAGATGAGACCTCAGGTGGTTTTTCGGAGTCTGAGAGCATGGGACCCCCGTATGCTGAGGTGGGTCCAGGTCATGGCTCGTATAGGAGCAGGTAGGGGAAGGGTGAAGTTCGGTGATCCGTTCTTTAGATGGCTCTGAGATCATATCCTCATGGTTGAGGATTACGCTTATGCAGGTACGGACTTCACTGAAGATCCTGACCTACCACTCCCACCTGGTGGATAGTGGGGCGACATCAGTAAGAAGCAAGAAACCCTAAAATGGATGAAATGTTTTTACGTTTTTCGATGTTTTATATTTTTTATGTTAAGTGACGAGACCTATATATTCTCATGCCGATGTTGGAGCAGCATGACCTGGAGGAGCTTCTCCATTGGATAGGTGAACTGGAGCCCGCTTTGTACCACGAGGTGATGATATCACCGGGGAGCTGGAGGAAAACCTGGAGAGGTTGACCTTGGATATCCCAAATGTTGACATTGATGACCTCCCGATGAGATATCAGAGATCCACAGCAGGAGTATCGGGTCGATTCAGTAGGCTGCTACGTAGGGTAGCTCGAGCAGTGATGTGCTATCACAAGCACCACTAGTGTATGAGATATGTACTGAAAGTTGACAGCTTCAGGATTTCGTATGATGATTTTGCTTGAAAGCTTATGTGCTTCAGATGAGGTCTCGTGACCTATTTTTTGTAAACTTTTTCATATATATATATATATACAGACTTTTACACGGTGTTTATATGTTTCAAATGGAAAATGCATTTTCTATGAGTTTTATGTGTCTTTGAATGTTTATTTACAATGTACCATGTTTGATTTCAACGTCATGAATGGGAAATATGCCAATCTAGGATGTAATTAGCTAATGAGTCAGCAACTACATTATGTTCCCTAGGGATATGCCTATAGGTAATGGTTTCAAATGATCTTTCTAGCAAACGTACTCTTCGAAAGAGGCGAAGGAGCATCAGGTTCTTAATGGTGTAAACATGGTTTAGATGAAAAACCATAAGTTGTGAGTCCATCAAGACTACTAGATCACGAACATCTTGGGAGGCAGCTTCAGTCAGAAGACCGATGACTACTTCATACTCGACGATGTTATTAGTAGCGGGACCATACAAACCGCTCCTGAACTGACCAAATCTTCAGCTAGGGAATAGAGGACCCAAGCAACTGAGGCGAGATTTAAGGTGTGGCGGAAAGAACCATCAGCAAAGCCGTAGAAAGCCATCTGCATGACCAAAACATGGTATAAATAGATGTGGACACTAAACTCAAAACCATCTTGAAAATACTGAAAGCACATTGAAAGTCAATCAATATACATATATACAAGATACTATCCAAGAAATACCTAGGCATAGTACCTTTTTAGGTACAACCCATTGCGAGGTTTCCCTAATGGATTCCATCATAATCAATGAGCTCGTAAGCTCCTTTCTCTAACACCTTAGAAATAATGAAAGGTCCATACCACATGGACTCGAACTTACCCTTCCCTAGTTTGTCATATCTTTGATCATAAGTCAAGACTAGGTCACCCTCGTTAAAGACACGAGGTTGGACGGATTTATCATACTATGCCTTGATGCATTTCTTATGTGCCTCATTAGCCAAGGCAGCATCTCTCCAAGTCTCGTCAAGGTTACTCAAGTACAAAAATATTTCTTCCTCCACATAAGTGTCTAGGAGAAGTTCAACGGCAAGTTGTAAGGATGGAATCTGACATTGAATCGGTAAGACAGCTTCGAGTCCATAAACAAGCTGGAATGGTGTGAAACTAGTGGCTATTTTCACAGAAGTCTGATAAGTCCATAGAGCGGAGAAAAGAACGTGGTTTCAGTTGGATTTATGATTACCAACCATCTGACAAAGCATAGTTTTCAAGACTTTGTTAATGGCCTCTACCTGACCATTAGCTTGTGGATAATATGGCGTAGAGTTTTCATGACAAAAACCTAGCTTGGCACTCAGTCCCTCCATCATTTGATTACGAAAATGGGATCCGTGATCAGTAATGATGGACTGCAGAACTCCAAATCTAGCTATGCTATGATTGAACAAGAAGAGATCACCGACAGTCTTACCATATTCTGCATATGTAGGCATGGCCTCAGCCCATTTTGTGAAATAATCAACGGCTACGGTGATGTAACCATGTCCCCCGATGGAGGTAGGCTTACAATGCATGAAGTTAATCCCCCATTTCACGAATGGGCCAATGGCAATGACGGGGTGTAGTGGAGTAGGATGGGTGCGCCTTTTAGGATATAAGTGTTGACAAGGTGGGAATTTCTTAATAGCCTCATGACAGTCTTTGAAGATAGAAGGCCAGAAATAGCCAGCGCAAAGGATTTTCTGGGCTGTAGCCATCCCAGATAAGTGACCGCCACATGCTCCAGAGTGGTAATCATTTAACACATGTTCAGCCTCCTCATGGGTGAGGCATCGCTGGAGAATTGAGTCAATCCCATGTCTATACAAGGTATCATTCAGGATGAGATAGTACTTTGCGTGGTGACAGATATGGCGGCAATCATCGCAGGATAAATGCGGCTGAAATCATTGTGTTTGGAGATAAATAAGGAAATATCCATACCAAGGATCGATAGTGCTAGTCAGGAACATGAATTCATCTAGAAATGAATCACTGGGCTCAGATTCTGTCGAAGCATAGAGAAGATCACACATAAGCTCGACAAAGACCAAGGATTTCTTTGATGTGGCTTTGGCAAATTCCTGATCAAACTCTTGAAGTATGACTATCCAATGAGAGTACTTGCCCTTGAGCACCTGACGATTCAGGATGTAATACATCGGGTTCTGGTCTTCCAATACGGTGGTAGTGCGGAGCAGAATGTAGTGACGAAACTTTTGTACAACAATGATCATGGCCAATGCTAACTTTTACACATGTGAATAGCGAGTTTTGGAATCCATGAGATTCTTACTAGCATAATAAATCACGTGCTCCTGACCGTGGAGATTTTCTTGCACTAAAACCATGGCGATGGTAGTAGCGGAGGCATCAATATACAAGAGAAAGTCCTTTGAATAATCCGGGGGGTGTATCACGGGTAAATGAGTCAGAGCATGCTTCAGATTATCAAAGGTGCATTGGGCCTGGTCATCCCAGAAGAATTTAGTGTTCTTCTTGAGGAGACGTATATAACTGTGCGTTTTCTCTACGAAATTGCACACGAAACGGTGGAGAAATTTTGCCTTCCCTTGCAAACTTTGGAGTTCAAGGAGATTAGTTGGGGCTGGTAGATCTAAAATAGCGGAAATATTCAAAGGATCAATCTGGATGCCATCCTTGGATACCACAAAGCCTAACAGACTTCCCGTCTCAATGCAAAAAACACATTTATGCAGATTAAGCCGTATCTTATAATGACAACATCTCAAGAATATGTCTCTAAGATGACCAGGGTGGTCCTCCCGTCGTCGTGAATGAGCAGGGAGTTCGTCAAGGTATGGTTCAACAATATGTTTAATATCATGAAACGCATAGGACATCACATGCTGGAACGTGGCTCCAACATTTTTCAAGGAAAAAGGTAACTTCTTATATGCAAAGGTTCCCCATGGGAAAATGAATGCCATCTTCTGTTGATCGAAGGGTAATATCTCAATCTAATTATAGCCAGAGAAGCTATCCATGAATGAAAAGATGACACTTCCAACATAGTTGTCGATAATTTGATCGATGTGCGGGGTAGGAAAATTGTCCTTGGGACAATATTTATTTAAATCTGTAAAGTTGATACAGACTCTAATGGTGCCCTGCTTTTTATTGACAGGGACAACGTTTGATACCCATTTCGTCAGGGGTATAGGATAAATAAACCCACCTTTGAGAATTTTCTCAATTTCAAATTTAATAGTTGCAGCCTTCCGAGGATGGACTTGCCTTAGTTTTTGCCTGACAGGTTTAGCCATGGGATAGGTCAATCCCCAACATCTCTTCATAGGACCAGGCAAAAATATCACGGAATTCTTTAAAAAGTGCCTTATATGCTTCAGATTCATCTGCCGAGTAGTTCTGCCCAACATGAACATGCTCGATAGTATCAGGCTTGGCTGATATGTCAATTGGATTCGTCTAAGTAATGTTACAAAGGTTTCCTTCAGAATCTATATCTTGCAACAATATAGGACTTTGGGGTACGTTGACAATATTAGTAGGAAACAAGGATGTAAAATCATGGCTAACCGAACTGGTGTTGGGGAGGAACATGGATCTATGATGGTGATCCTCCCAAATGGGCTCATCCATATTCATGATCTCCATAATGGACTCATCGGAAGGAAAATTCTCAGAGAGATAATCTAGAACAAGAGGAGAAGGTTCTAACCAATATGGTAAATGGTAAGGATCCAAAGCCACTAGATGAAGATCATCCATGTGATCATCGAAAAAGGTTTGAATGTTGTCATACATAGCTTTGTGTAGACTCAATGAGGTGGACTCAACAACTTTTTTACCCTTAGGCTCATAATCAAATGAGGTGATCATATGGATTGTCGCGGTATCCGTGCTAGGAGGAGTGGATGGAAAAATTCCCATAAGGGATGAATCCTTTAACATGCCTACCCCAATCGACTGGTAAGGAGGAGGGGACTGGCCTAACATGGGGATGTTATTAGCCATGGAGGTAGTAACATCCGGCATATAGAAATCAAGCTGACCAATAGTAACAATTCTCCCTAGATATGAAAATTAGACTGTTCAGAATACTGTTGAGGCGACAGCAGTCATGGCATAGAACCAATTTCTTCCTAGAATGAGGTTGTAATCTAAAGGGGCATCTACCACTTCTACTTGAATGGAAACGATTTTGCCCCCCAGATCGACCGCTAGGGATGATATGAGACCATGGGGTTGGAAACACCATCAGTCAAAGGCCTTGAGGGTCGTAGGTGATGTTACAAGCTCGAGAGAGCTGAGAGACTTCCAACAAGTCAAAGACAAAACCAAGGTCGAAGCTCCTTCATCTAGTACCGTTCAAAAAACTTTCTTTCCCACTACTTTCATAATGATCTGAAAAGCAAGTTTATGTGGTAATCTAGGCTTATAGTTCTCAACATTGAAATGAATCAAGTTAGTGTTATCCAGGTCTAAAGCTCCTAATGCTGTCAACAGGTTTTTGCACTGTGTAGGGAAACTTTGGAGTACTTCTAAGGTAGATATCATACAAGGTTCCTGAGCGACATCTTCAACCAAATTATAAAATTGAGCAGTTCGAGTATTGGGATTAAAGATAGCCTTTCGAAGACTACTCTTAGGTGGATGCAAAATCATGTCGAGAGTAGGCTTCTCGATAGATAAGGGGACAGTAGATGAGGATTTCGGAGAACTAGTAGAGGGAGTTTTCCCTGAAGAAGAATGATCTTCTTTATTATCTGTGAGTTTGTCATAATTTTGATTTCGAGTTTGCAGATTGATGGTATCTAAGGACATCATATGAATTTCCTCTGATGAACTAGAGTTACCTTGATTAGACGTGGTCTATCAGTTGTTGTTGAGAGGGAAAAGGATCCATAAGTACTACAGGTGCGGGATTGGACTTCAAAAACTGGGAGATTTTGTCTCGATGAGGACACTCCTTTGAAAAATGGTCACCCCTGCATAACAGACAGGGATATTTTCCCTTCCTTTTCCCTTTATTGTTATCACTGTTGGTTGGTCTTGGAGTCTCTTATTGGTTTCCAAGTTTTTTATTTCTATTTTTACCTTTCTTTTTATTATTACCTGAGGTTTGAGTACTTTGAATAGAGTTGACCTCGGTGGAAACCTTAGGATTCGAAGGAGAAGGGGTGGCATTTTAGGGTTTCTTGGCAGGTTTCACTGCAAATGGGGATTGGATTGAACCAATAATCCCATCAACAGGTACTTCTGCTGGTGGTTTGGCGGGATCGGTGCTGGGGCGAGGAGCTTGAGGAATCAAGTCATAAAGAGTTCCAGACTGGGAATAAACCAAGTCTAGGTACTGAGCTCGACTAATAGCCTGCTCTTCAAGAACGGAACCACCCATAGCCACATGATCCAGATTTATGCGTGAACGAAATGAAAGAAAATATACAGAATCATAATAATATACATTTTGCAAAGATAACAGAGATACAGTAAACACATATTCTATTAAATGGCGAAAATAGAACAGACTGTAATACAATTGCTAGAATGGTGGTAGGTATCTCTGAGAAGAGATGTGGCCGCTACGCTCATTCGTGCCAAGATGAATACAAAATGAGGCCAAAGGGGCCTATTTATAATAAAAATGAGGTGAGAACCCCAAAAGTCCCAAAACGTAACCCTAGAAGATGAACCGTCATAAAGTTTGCGGCCCCAAGGTGGTAAGTTGAACAATCAACTTCCCGGGGTCATAACTTTTGCATACGATCTCCGATTTGGGCGTTCAATAGCTCGTTGGAAAGGTCTATCTAAGATTTAAAACTCCAAAAAATGTCGTTTAAGGCCTCAAAACGGCCCTGGAAGTTTAGGACTCGAAAAAATGCCAAAAAATAACTAGGAAACTGCCACAATGGACAATTGTTTTGAGCCAGTGGAATAGGTGGGTGGCCACCGATCTCCATCTGGATCACCACATCTCGGGCAATAGGAGGCAACAAGGATTTGGTAAACCAATCAGCTAATAACTGATCCGGAATAGGGGCCTTAATAAGCCTTCTCCGCCTTCTCCACTCATGAATGTGATCGGATATGTGGGTGGAGGTGTTCTGTCACAGAGAGGTTAAAATATCAGTGCCCATTTCATAATGAATAGGGATCTGAAAGTGTGTAAGAAACACGGTTTCCAACGAGCCAAAATCCACTTCGCGGTTGTACCGGTCAAAGTTTGCTGAAAGAGTTGTAATCGAATAGAGTTGTCCATGAGGGAGTTTGAAGAACACCACAAATGGAATGTCATAACATGGTTCTTTGGATCGTCTCCCTGTTTCCCATCGAATTTTGGAATATTCGATGGTAACTTTACCGGAATGGGAGGCCACAAGGGATTGTGTCTAATGGGGTCATTAATCAACTTGGAAAAGTCAGGCAAGTCCAAATTTTCTAGGAAAGGTAATTATCGGTTGGGTTGCACATACATGTAATATTGATATGGCATATAATTACTAGTAGGACCATAAGTTGACTGAAAAACAGGTTGCTGTGATGAAGAACTAACAGAAAATCCACCCGTAGGGGGTTGATTTTTGGGATAAGGACTGCTAGGACCACTAGGGCCTCCCGGTGGAGGACCACTAGGGCCACCGGGACCAGTAGGACCACTAGGACCAAAAGGAGGAAAGTTTCCAGATCCTTCGGGATCATCAGGCCACCCAGGGGGAGGACCTCCATAAGGCGGTCCTCCGGCACCTCCTGCAGTATGTATAGGTATCCCTCCCATAACTGGCATGTAAGACCATTTGGGTTGCCCCCATGGCGTAAAAGTGTTACTAGGGTATGGAATTCCAGTATAAGGCATTCCTGTAGGATTGGGTGGATGATTACCTACAAGTATTTGATAACCATAACCTCCAGAAGTTTGAACGGTTACAGGTTGTGCCCCCAAGGGATGACCTGAACTGGATGGGGGATTAACCACATTAGTATGGGTGGGAGGGACATAAACTATAAATGGTTCTATGTTAGAGGTCTTCCCTTGACTAGGTACAAGTCTGATGCTAGATAACATAGGTCGTGCTAGGGGTTGCCCCCCGATACTAGAAGGTACTGACGAAATGGGAACTGAAGGTTGGGCCCCAGGTGTAGAAGACCCGGGAGGATTAGGAACAGACATAACATGAGAGGTGATAGGGGTGGTAATTTGACCTGGGTTGTGTGGTGTCACTTCACGATCTATAATCAGTTCAATGGGTCTCATAGAGTCGGCAAGTGAATGATATCCCATAGGAACAGATGTGGAACGTGATGGTGTCGGGCCTAATAGTTCATCTATTTTCTTGTCAATCTCCTGTGCACGAAGAATGGCAGCATGGTATTTCCTATGTTCTTCCTCATCTTCAGAAGAGTTTATACGGGTGCCAAATGAGGCAATGGCCTGTCCTATAGAGGTATCCCAAAATAGAGCATTGGGACCATAATCTGGACGAGTTGTATCGTCATCATGACCTTCCATGGGAGAATGGAACGAGGTATTTCCTCGAGAAGGTTGTTGGACCAAGGGAGGCGAGTGTGAAGATTATGGTACTCCACTTTCTACAACCACATTATCTCCCACTTGGGAGGTGGTAGCAGCTCCTTGGTCGATAGCTTCCATTGGATTTTCTCCTGAACCAGGAGTAAAATCAGGTGACAAGCCCTGTACTCTTCTGGAATGTCTTAACTCAGCCAGTTTGTACAGTTACTATCTAACCTAGGGTCTGAAAATCTAGAAAACATACAAAAAAAAAAAATTTCCCTACACAAGCTATAGGTCAAAATAGGCACACTTAAAATGATAGGAGGAGTTCAAAAAGTCAGGTCTCTCACCAGGATTGTCAAGAAGGTGCCACTCGCAATATACCTCGAGGGTACGTGCGTAGTAATCTCCCTGAATGCTTTTTTTGGTGTATGGCTCCAAGCAAGACAACCAAAGGGATTTTCTCAGATGGATAGGGTATCCTAGTGGGGTCTCCCGATATACTTAAGGTATGTGGGAGCTCGAATTGATAGTAGTGCTGTCTAATGCATAACCGTACACAAGGGGCCTTTCGATATACAATCGAGTACGTGAAGTACCTTTCTATATATCTCAAGGGTACGTGAAAGGCCGTTCGATATACCGACGGTATGTGGAAGAACCGCGCGAGTCCCGGGATGTAATGCAGACAAATAACGATAGCTCCTACACTTAACGATGCCCGAACACGTCTCTAACCTATCACTCCAATTGCTACGTAGATTTTAACCTATAACTACCATTAATTTTAAAGTGGACGGTTAGGTGAATGCATGATGTCTTGACAGAAAAGTAAAACCATGCAGTATGCTTGTGCAAATATTTCACTTTACCGTTTAGTATTCCTACTTATGGGAGGGAAAGAGAGTATTTTGTTTTGTTTCAAAACCAAAAAAGACTTCCAAACAACAGTCTTAAACACAAAATCAAATACAAGCAGTACATTTCCAAACTGATTTCTCTTTTTTGAAAGCAATAAGAAGGGGAAGAATCTCTTTTCCTAAAAGAAAAACAAAAAGCACACTATAAGCAAATGCACTCTATTTTTTCAATTTTCTCAAAACATAAGCAAATCTAACTTAAAACTACCATATTTTTTATTTTGATTGAGATAATTCTAAATGCATAAGAGACGAAAGAACATGAAGATCCTGAAATCTTGTAAATCCAATCAAAGAACCAATGTCCAACGCTCAATGATGATAACCTAGTCTCAGTAAAAAATTTTCTTTTTTAAAGGAAGGAAAAATAAGTTTACTATGCAAACAAGAAATGAAACCTAGAAGCTAATCTAGTGTTCTTCTTCTAGTCTATATAACAGAAACAAAAAGAGATCTTACTAACACCCTAATCTTTTCAAAAAACAAGAAATCCTTTTGCAAACACAACCAACAAGCATAGAAGCAGATGAACAATAAAAAAGCCTAATCTAGCTTTCAAATTTCTAAATCAAACCAATCTTAAACCATAAAATTTTCAAGCCACAAGCATCAGATTCTGTCACACAAGCCTGACAGTGTAGGACTGAAAGCAACATAACTCAAATTTTTACAAAAAAAAATGAGGAAAAAGGGCCTTAGAATGATGCCTACCTGGCACTGCGCTTCTCAGGTGTTGACAGGGCGGTTCTATCCCAGCACCGCTTCTCGCCAATGGGATACAGGTGGTGGCACTGTGTGCTTCCCACTCTGTTCAGGTGGTGGCACCACTCCTCGTACAATGCATAGGCGCGGTTCCCTGTAGAAGACCAAAACACAAAGAGAACGATAGATCAAGTAAAAAAAGGACTAGATAAAGGCAAAAAATGCTAGATTGAGTATGGAAACAGAGCATAAAAGGTTGAAATGACTCAGATCTGAACAGATCTAGAAGTTTCAAACCCAAATTGACTAAGTCAGAAAGCAGATATGACTGAAGAGAGTTGGAGAAAGAGCCTAGATTCAAACAAGAGTTGAGAACTGAGGAAGATCAGAACAACTAATACATATATCTATTCCCCAGTGGAGTCACCATATTTGTTAGCTGGAATATTTCACCTTCTGCGGACAGTAAGGTGTTCCACTAGTCTGAATGGTTCAGATCTAGAAAAAATGAAGGACAGAGGTTGAAGACCCTCACTGGACGCTGTAGATACCTGGAATGTGATGCTTCGATAGTAATCCCGTGTACCTGCAATCAACTTAAACATGCAAACACATCAAAGCTGCTAGAATATAATCTACTGATCCATGTTAGTGACTAAGGAATCTAACAACATACATGTGAAATCAAACAACAACAATAATGTGGGACGAAAATCAACTTGCATTAAGACAAAAATGGAGAAGTTTACAACCAAGCCTTAGTGTTGACATGCATCTCCATGAAACCAAGCACTCTCATCTCCATAAGCTCTGACTCTAGCTCTCTTTTCTCTCCAATGGCTTGGGCCAAGTGATCAATCCAACGACATAACAATAACTTAAGAGTTCTCCCCCTCAACCATGGATATGAGCTTATATTTATAAGGCTCAATGGATAGGGATGGTTGAGAGATTAGTGGATGAGATGGCCTTTAAGATCCTAGGATGAGGGATCTTGAGCTCAACTGACCCACAATGATAGGGATAAGGGAGGACATGAGGCTCATCATCTAGAAGCCTCGAGAAACTTCTCTTTTTCCCCTTTTACCTAGGGTACCGCATTTCTTTTTCAATGACAGAGTGGTTCTGGTAAGAAACACTTATGGACTAAGGGACATAAGTGGTGGCACCACTTGTGGACAACAAGGGATAGGCGGTGCGAACAAGGTACCGCTCCTAGACAACAGGGAAAGCACGGTACTGGGAATTTTCGTGAAAGATTGACAATTAGCATGGGTTTCCACTCCAAGTGCTGGGATTAAAGGCAAATAGGTATGTCAAAGGTCTTATCACATGACGGTGACAGGATTTTGGTATAATAGTAATACTAGATATTATTGTCACTTCATGGAAAATTATTTGAAAATTTCTTCTAATTTGTTTACCTTATTAATGAAAGATGTAGATTTCTCCTGGACTAACAAGTGTGACTCATCTTTTGGGAAATTAAAGGAATTATTATCCACAACCCCTATTTTACGAGGACCATATTGGAGCTTACCATTTCAAATTTCTTCATATGAATCTGATACATCGATTGGGGCAGTATTGGGCCAAGAAAAAGACAAGAAACCATATGTTTTTTACTATGCTAGTAAAAATCTAAGTCCTTCATAATTAAACTATACAGTTACAAAGAAGTAGTTTCTTACAGTGGTGTTCTTAGTCAAAATTTTTTGGCACTATATCATAGGTTATCCTACTTTCATTCACGCAGATCATTCAACAATCAAGTATCTCACTAACAAACCTATCACAAATGCATGAGTCACTAGATCGTTGTTACTCCTATAGGAGTTCAATATTACAATCGTTGATAAGGCTAGCAAGGATAATGTAGTAGCAGATTTATTATCTAAGTTTGTCACAAATAGGGATGATTCTCTTGTAGAATATTGATTTCCAAATTAACATGTATTCATAGTTTATGTTCATACAACTTGGTACGTAGATATATCTAATTTTATTTTTGTGGGAAATTCACCTAACCATCTCTCTCCTAGAGAATGAAAAAGGATTATCTAACAGAGGGCGAGGTACTTGTGGGTGAATGATTTTCTTTTCTATATAGGACTTGATCATATTATTCAAATATGTATCCAAGAATATTATATTTTGGATGTTCTGAAGGCCTATCATGACTAGCCCTATGGAGGGAATTTCGCAGACAAAAGGATGGGCCATAAAGCATTACACATGGGCCATTATTGGACCACTACTTTCCGAGATGCAAAAGAGTATGTATAGAAGTGTGACAATTTCTAGAGAAAGGGACAACCCATTCAATAAAATGATATTTCATTACAAGTTTAGGTAGTTATATATCCCTTTAAGAAAAGAGATCTTGATTTTGTAGGCTCATTCACCCCCCCATCTCAATAGAAATCATATATTCTAGTTTGGACAGACTATGTGACTAAGTGGGTTGAGGCAAAGGCTCTTCCCAGAGAAACAAAGTAGATCATCATGGATTTCTTGTATGAGGAAATTTTTGTTCGATATGGAATTCCTATAGAGATAGTCATCGATGGAGGATCACAATCTACATGGAAAAATATTGAAGAGATGCTTTCAAAGTATAAAATCCAGCACCATGTCTCTTCACCATATCATCAACAAGTCAATGTGTAGGTGGAGAGTGCGAACAAAGTATTAGAAAACATCCTTACAAAGACTATGACTAGACATTTTATAGATTGAGATGATAGGTTACTAGAATCTCTATGGGCATACAGGACGACTTGGAGGAGTACCACATGATTCTATCCATTTGAGTTGGTGTATGGTAATTGCCCAAACTTGCTGATTGAATTTGAAATTAATACACTTAGAATAGTTGTAGAAGTTGGATTGGATTTGATAGAAAGCCAAAAGAATAGGTTGTACCAGCTCAATGAGATGGATACAATTATATTAGCAGTGATGCAACATACCAATATTGTTCAACAACAATGCGCTAAGTGGCATGGTAGACTTATTAAGAGAAAGGTATTCCAAGCTAGAGATTGGGCCTTATTGTATGATTCCAAATTCAAATATTTTAAAGGGAAACTCTGGACTAGGTGGTTAGGTACTTATGAAGTGGACAAAGTATTGAGCAACGAGACCATTAATCTTTTCACCATAAACGAAGACCACACTCCTTTTCTCCCAAATGGACATCATCTATGGGTGTATCATAAGTCATATTCAAGGGATTCATTTTTTCATTAGATCAACATTTGTAGGTGTTGTTGAATGAGGAACATTCCTCTGCATCCACAACAATTTAATTAAAAAGAAAAAAAGTATAATGGTCAAAACTTCATTTGGAGTGCAGCAGGACAGGTACTAGTTGAAAAATAGCAAGCTAATGGTTGATATTTGAAAAAAAAAAGAATAAATCAATCTTGAATGTGAAATTTACTTTGGAACACAATAAGGCAGATGTGAGATAAAAACTAGATCTCTAGTGGTTGCCATAACAAAAACAACCATCTTCTATAATGCATCCTATTTAAGAAAAAACCAAAAGATTCCTAGTATTTGTATTTAAGGCATAAATTTGCGCTCTAACATGGAATTAGGAGGAATTTGGACCATTGAAAAGCTATTGAAATTATATACAACTTTGTTGTTTTGAGTTTTTTTTCGGATTCCTTACTGATTTTTCAAGGAATGCATTTTGATTCATCCACACTTATCAATGCCATCAAAGAATATCATGCTCTTGCACACTTTACTAGTCACGATTAGAGGTAAGTTAATCCAGGTATGGACCACTAAGACATTTTATTATTTCTTAATTAAATGTACTAAAAAAATTGGTTTCAACCTTTGAAATGATTGGGATTGGACACCCAAAACAATTAAGTTGGGGAGGGTGCTATTCCCAAAATATAATCCTGTCAGACCATGTAATCCAATCAACATGGGTGATTAATTATTTACATGACCATATCCTCCAAATATAAAAGAGGAAACTTTCCTAATTCAAATAAAAAATCCTCACTGCGTTTTTGTTCTTGCATGGAAACTGAAATTTATGACTGCAGTAAATATTTTCTACAACCTCTGAAGTCCGAAATAAACTAATAAATAGTTGAATATGGGGGGATATGTAGTACACCATGAACCATAATACATAGAGAATATATGTATAAAAAGGGAAGTGTACCAACCATTTCAAAACGTTGGTTGGGGCACATATTTTGAGAAGTTACAAGGTTTCGACTAAGATATTACATTGCACTTTTATTAGAATTTAGATGAAGAGAAATCCATAGTTAAGGGTATGGAATTCCAAGTCATGAAAGTAAGTGTAGCAAGAGAAATGGGCCTACCCCCAATAGGAGAATGATTTTTCAACATGAGAACATCATTGGCACAAGTAGAGAAAGAGTTTTGTAGGGAAGGAGAGGTGTTGCAGTAGTAAGGGAAGAGTTATGCTCAAAGTTCATTGCCCAACATTTGGAATGAAGCATCCATGTATATCCATAAGTATCTCACTTGTGAAGGAATATAACAGGTAATCTTCACCTGCCATATTAAATTACTCACACATAAAAAACACGATGAATGATTAAATATTCCTTGTTCTACATTGAGTTCACTGCAATTAATGGAAAGAGCTATAAAAAGGGGTGAAATCCACCCTTTAACAGCATCGACACATCATAGGATAGTTAAAATACTTATCCTGGATTCCATTGAATATGCTTAGTCATCCTGAAACTAGTTAGTGGGCCTATCGAAACAAGCTGAAGAAGAACAACAAAATGACAGGGAACAAGATGAGGACAGGACTGTGAGGAAATGATACATGAAGAACAACCGGTTGATGCTGAAACACGGGTTGAAAATGAAGAAGATGAGGTTGACAAGAATGAAAACCCTGAACAAGTGAATGAGAAGAATGAGAATAATCCCATGTTGGCACTTTTAGAGAGTGAAGTAGAAATCATCAAGAAAGCCCCCCCTCAAGAAAATTGGCAGGCTTTTATTATTGAAGAAGAGCAACCAACAACACCCTCTAGAGCACAAAGAAAAAGGAAGATAGTTGCATACTTTGTGGAATTTTTATCTAGGTGAAGGATGAGATCAATGGGACTAGAGCCACCTATTATAGAACCACCTATCATTACTCCTAGAAATAATACATAGGAACGAATTGAGAAGGAGGGTGGAATGTAGGAAATTAATGGAAGTAAACTTAATGAAATGATGATTGATAAAGAGGAGGAACATGTAGTTAATCTGCTAGAATATGTCAAGGAGAATGCCACACCTTCTCCACAAGAACCAAGTGTGGATTCAAAAGGATAAGATGTGGGGGATGCTATATAGGAAACAATGGAAGTAACAACCATAGAAAATCCCATGTTTTCTCCACAAGAACCAGGCATAAGCACAAAAAATATGAAATGGGAATGGGTCAACCTGAGAAAGGAATCCCTTCTTCCCCACCGGAATTTCTCATGCAATATATCAATTCGGCTCCACAAGAACCTAGTAAGGATACTGTGGGAGATGGAGTTCCAAAGTGTTTGAATGTTAAAGTAATGACCAAAAACGAAAGGGATACACATAAGCCTAGTTTAGTTGAATTCAACCTAGCTAGGGTCAAAATTGAAAAAGGGGAGCTTAGCACAAAGGCTTAGAAAAAAAAATCCTTCTTTGGTCAATAAGGTAGCAAGGTTAACCAGGACAAATCTAAAATTAAGGCAAATGATCAGGGAATTGAAGAAACATATTAAGGAATTGAATAATTCCCCAGGTTTGGATGTTCTTTCCTATGTATCTCAAATCTTTGAATACAGGTATGTTCTAGGGGAAAAGGAAAATAAGGACGATGGAAGGAAGACAGAACAACCTTCATTATCGGAGGAATTTTTTAATGAAGTTGGGTATAAGATTGGAAGAAAGGAGACATGCACAATATCTACTCAAAATAAACTACCCTCTCTCCTATTACTACAAGTTGAAAGAGATAGATGGAAAGTAGTAGAAGAATCATTCCAAGAGGGTGTGGTATATTTGGTGGAACATAAAGAAACCATTCAAACCTTGGAAAGAAAAAAATGTGAAGAGACTACCCTCTATAAGGAAAAGCAAAGTAATTGGGAAGCAGATAAAAGGAAGTTGAGGTCGGCTCAGGAAAAGGTTGGGAAGAAGTAGGAGGAAAAGAATGGTATGAAAACACTTGTTCATGAGTTGTTGGGTTGCAGAACACCATCCCCAACATATGGCTTGTTCTTAAAAGAGTATTTCCTTCTCTTTCAGCTTGCTTCCATGGTTGAGTTGAGAGTCCTTTAATTACTAATGTCAAGGGGTTCTTGAGAATTTTACTTTAGGTGGATGTACTTACACAACACTCTTTGTGTGAATTTTATTTGCATAATTTATTTTGCCTTTGGAATGATATTTGAAACTTGTAGCCGTCATTGGGTATTTACAATCAAGGGATTTTGTGTCCTACATGTTGAACGAAATCAGATAGAAAGTGGCTTAGGGTAATTGGGAGTTGAATTAGGCTACATGATAACTAATTATAAGGGTAAATCCTACCAATGCAACAAAGTTTATTATGGCTGAAGCTCCATTCTATAGATATCCCGGTGTAGCTAGAAGGGTTGTTTCTATTCAGTCATAGATTTTGCCTCATTGTGTGCAGTGTATTAATGACATTTCATTTGAATATATGGGAAGTAGTAAAAGAAGGTGGCAGTTGTCTTTTGCATAAGTCAAAACTAGGGAACGTTTTTGGTTTCCTAATTTCAATAGAGATATGGGAAGATTGGTTAGATATATATAATGGATCCAACAGAGAGGGCCAAGGTGAGTAGGTTTAAGGTTACAATTTCCTATCACCTGGTTACCTATTGAGAAATATAGGCCTTTGTATGACATGGATGCACCAGAGCAACTATGGGGAAGTGAGGTTATGCTTTCAATAGCGTTTAGGGCCTCTAGAGAAGAAACACATGAAACATACCAAGTCAGTTCTTGTTGTTAGGGAAAGTGTTCCTATGGATGGGGTGAGGCCAACAACGTACGAGGGTTATAGATGGACATATAAAGTTCTACAAACATAGTGGTCAAGAAACAGTTCAAGGGGTAGGAGGGTTTGTACCTTACAAACTGAAGGTTGATACAAGCCTTTCCTTGAGTCCTCCTCTTTCTCTCCAATAAAGGGACCTGCAAAACCACTTCATAACTTCCTCAAACCAATTTGACTACATATAAAACATTGATATTTAGAAGAACATGAAACCATGATCTCATAAGCATTAATGTATAATCAAAAGCTGAGACATAGACATTGTTTTGGAAAGAAAAAAATGTCAAATATTTATTAATAAATGAAACAAGTAAAAAATATACCTTCTCATCATTCAAGGCACCTCGTTAAAGCTTTGATCTAGATCTCATGCTTCTCTCCTCCAAGAATCCAACCTCCAATCTCTGCAGCAAGGGTAGATGGAAACTAGGGCATATGTGATGGGAATGAGAGTCCAAATTGTCCCAGCATAACAATACTATAGGCCAAGTCCCCTTCATGTTTCCCTTTCCCTATATTATATAGAAAATGGAAGAGATGGGGTCGAGGATGGAGTAATTACAATCGAGGAGGCAATTCCAAAACCACCCAAACCACCCAAAATTCGATATATATCTATATTTGAGCATTTTAAGGGTACACACTAGTATACCAAAGGAAAGTAGCGTGTCATAGGCTATTGGAGCACTAGAAACATGCATTTGCAAGGTCAGAAACACTAGTGGACCATGTACAAGGGGCGTTTTGTGGGGGAAATGCGATTTTTAGGGTTTTTCTAGGGGTTTTCAATAGGTGACTTGGTCTACAAACTTTTTCTTCAGCTTCCTAAGTATCCAATGAACCAAGAAAGAGGTATGGGGATGCTACAGAAGTCCCAAATATGTCTCTTCCATCCATTGAATGTCCTTCGGGTGAGTGACAATAAGTTCATGCAGTGTCGTCATGCAAGCATCATCATGTGAACGGAACATGTAAGTGTCGTCATGTGACCAAAACATGTAAGTGTCATCACAGATAGAGAAGTGCCAATTTTGGCTATAACCATTCTTTGCATGAATCATATGCCAAGGGTAACGTGGATATTAAATGGGATGCATCAGGACATGCATCAAGACAAGTTGGGAAGAGATGTTGGGCCCATAAATTATCACCTTTTTTACTATCTATTTACCTTATTTTAAGCTTCTTTGAGTTCATTACTATCCTTTTTTATTTTGATTGAAGTCCTAAACCCAAGTTATAGCCTCTTTAAAGTATTACATTGTTTTAATTTACAATTTAACTATTTTAAGTGGTTTTGTGCTTGATTTGATCTGTTTGGGATCAAATCCTTCCCACAAAGTTGTGTTTTCAAGTGTTCACTGCAATGACTTATTAGATACTTCTGATCATATATTTTTGACACTTTTTCGGGGCCAAATTCTTTCATATAAGGCCTCAAATTGAGGTTTCAATTTTTTTGTTGGATTTTTAAATTTGTAATTATCAATTATCTCTTAGTTTATGCACCTAATCATAAAATCTAGTTGATACCTAGTGTCGCTCTAATTATATTTTAGTTAGTGGCCAGTTTCAAAGTCACGGGATAATTTAAAAAATATAGCAATTTTCAAAAATCTCATATAGTAGTTATAAAGGGTTGAACCTTCATTGTGATAGCTAGGACGAAGAATGAATGGAAAGATACTTATTTTTTCCACTCTCATGTGTTTGCATGTTTTATAGATCTTGTGAATGAATCAAAGTTTATTGTCTACATTGATGATTATAATAGACCAACATTAGCCCCAACATAGCACTCAACTTCAAGGATTTGAAAATTTGTCTCTTTTGTTGAACCAAAGTATCCAAAACTATTGCATTCTAAGAAATGCACTTATGTTAATTTTCATGAACTTTATTAGTGATAGAGAAGATCGATGTTATGTTTCAAACTATATATTCTTCATGCATGTAAAGGAACCCTTGAAGCTCTTAAACCAATCTATGACAACTTGAATGGTTTCCTATACGATCCATTTTCCAAATCTCCCAATAAAAATTTATGTATAGTAAAATAAAAAATAATCAAATTTCATTGAAATTTGTCTTCCAAAGGAATGGAGGATTGTTGGTATTAATTGTGACCACGTCTAGAGTGATTGCATGAGAATCTATAAAAATATCAAGGGATTCTAATTTAAATAATGACCAATGATTGAATATTAATCCAAAGTTGATTATTCCTTTGATTTCCAACTATTTACCCTTACCTACTACTATCCAAGGAGTCTTAGAATCAACTTACTAGAGAATGCTTGGCTTATAACTAGGCCCAAGATTAAAGAATTCAAATAGAAAGAGGCTTAACTCATTCCATTATTGAATATCACCCAATGAAACCAAACCATACCACATAGTTCAGAGTACGAGACCTACCCAAATATACACTTGCAAAAGGTCAATGTTGCCGATGCTCCTCTCACTAGTACAATTTGGCAAATTTATGACTACATAACAAAAAAGTTAGTCACAACATTTTTTTAACTAAATACTACCAAATTTGAACAAATTTCAATGACAACTAAAAATGACTAATTTAATCATGGGATGAAAAACATAACTAGATAGGAAGTGACACAACTAAACATTAGTAACTTGAAGGACTAATTTAGTCTAGGGATAGTGACTAAATAACTTTAAAAGAAAAAATAATAGGAATTTTAATATTGAATTTAACCTTGTGCTATATTAACCAGTTAGGTCACATGAATTATGACATGGATGTTTTAACAATGATAACATGATTTATGTGATGGATATATTGACATTTTTAATTAATTATTAAAAGGTTCATTAATTTAATGATAGTGAAATTGCAAGTTTATACCATGGATGAAGATATAATTTAACATGAAAGTTGAGATCATATCCATTTATCAACATATTTGGATGTCATAGTTTATGAACATACTTATACCCCTTATCTTGACATTAAATAGTTGAAGGTCATGATTTATGATTAAAAATATAGTTGGAGATCATTATAGGTCATGGTTGAAGGTGATGGTTTAATTATAACATTATAACATATATATTTTATCAACCCAATCTTACACACACACACACACACACACACACACACACACACACACACACACACACACACACACATATATATATATATAAAATCACACAACATTATAAAACATATGACATATAATGACATTATAATACAACATTAACATATTATAATATAATATTTCATAGCCCCACGAGACTTATTACCTATACCCCAACTCAATCCCATATTATTATTTGGCCATGAACAAATTTGTCACCAACATAAATGGAACCATTACCAATTTCTGTGAGCTCGATCCATCATTTACTTGCATGTGTCCACCGACCTAAATGACACCAATATCCAAGTTCATGAACAATTAATGACCGAGGGTAAATGATTAATGATAAATCGATCGACATAAGTTTGAATTCATGGAGCTAGTTGATTATTTGCCTAAGGTATTCCTCAAAATTTTCATAACTAGCCCAAGTAGCGCCCCGTGAAACCTTTAAGGAACAATGATTGGTGCCAAATATATTCCTTTGGCGTAAGGGGGTCAGGGGTTGGTGGGGGTCGAGGTTCATTGATTATGAGAGGATTTAGCGAGAACGGAGGGATTTCATTGGTTCTGAGAGGGTTTAGTTGTGACTTGGGCTAAGGGGTATTTTTGGGCATTTATTAGGTGGTGTCAGTTGAAAATTGTGACATCGATTGAAAATTGTTGGGGGTTTAGAAAAATGGTTATTTATTTGCAAGTTTTGCCATGGATAGAAGTGCATTTAATCCAACTTGGAGGATTTTTAAGAGGAGGGCATTGAATTTTACATATTTGTAGTCAAAATCCCAACCTATTACGGATTCACAGGTTAGTAAATGCCATTTGTTTTTGAATAAATTAGAATTGCAAGTTACAAGTGACACTATCACTATAGGGTTTCTCTAGTTCCATAATTTGTTGTTGATGTGTGAATAACATCAAATTTTTTATACAGAACACCTGCAACAGAGCTTAACATGAATGCATAAGCTTAATGGAAATGGTGTATAGTTATGTTGGATTTATTTACTTGTAGGGTTAGTGTCCCTCATCTCTGCTTACAATTTTATCTTTTGTACCTATAAAATATTTGCAATAGAGTTTAGCATGAATTGCATCCTTGTTATGGCATGATAGGGTTAGTTTCCATGTTGTATCTTTCTTATATCATTATTGACTGAGGGCATTTTTCCTTTCTGATTTGTTGATAATCCCACATCCTAGAGGCCCTTCTTGTATCACAAAATCTCTACAACAAAGATTAACATGATTTGTATCCTTCTTTTAGCGTGACAGGGTTAAATTCCATGGTGTATCCTTCTTATAGCATTACTAACTAAGGGCATTTTTATTTTTTGATTTGTTGATAATTCCACATCCTAGAGGTCTTCCTTGTACTTGAAAAATTTCCGCAACCGAGCTTGACATGATTTGTATTCTTCTTATAGCATGATAGGGTTAGTTTCCATGTTGTATTCTTCTTATAGCGTGACTGCCTGATGGCATTTTTCTCTTTTTTTTTGTTGATAAGCCCATATCGTAGAGGTCCCTATGGATATACAAGAATAATTCAGTTGTTTTCTATCTGTAGTTTGAAGGGTTCTCCCTTGAGTAGACACCCCAATTTGTCATGCTTGGTGTGGGTAGAATTCCTTTACCTCCCGATGCAATTAGCATTGTTCTTGGAACATATTTTAGCCTATAGACAACTTTTTATGTCATGAGACTTTACGTTCTACAACCTTATTCCTTAGAAACACGTGTTTCTATACAACAATATTTTGAAGCCTCATCATCAATGTTGTAAAACCTAGAACATTGAATCTAACATTGCCTATTAATGAGCTAGGTTGACCATTTTTTTCCCTTGTGTTAGCTTTTAGGTTATTTGGAAAGTGTTTACACCATGATGTGAAGGATTGTGACTTGTCACCCTTGCTTGGATTTTACCTTAGTCTACTTATATTTATCGATGGCAATGTCTAGGTGTAATCTATGTCACAAGGAAAAGGGAACCCAAGTATAATAAACCCACTCCGTAAATATTTGTGGAAACTAACCATGAATTAGTGTTTTAGGTATTATAATCTTGGGAAGAAAAACCTGATGGGAATTCCTAACCTCTACAGGAATTCTTCCTTCTTGTCTCATGCCACAATTGCACCAAGGATTTCTTAGATATTCAAAACTTAAACTTCATTATGTTTATAGTAGTTGCCAATTTCCATAGTATATCAAGCACCTATTCTCATCTTAAGTAGAACTACAGACAAAAATGTTATCTGTATAGTGACTATGACAAATTATTTCATGATTCCACATAACAACTGATTCATTAAATGCATATTTAAATTATCCGGTGCATTAATATTCTTCCTTATTATTGACTTTATGAAATATAGATGTCAAATCTCGATTGGAAAAATACCTTGCATGTTGTGTTTTTTATTGTAAGTCATTGATCCTAGGAAAAGATACCAATTCATTAGAGTGATCTTTGTAGTCAACACACCTTATTTGAGAGCTATCTTTCTTTGATAATAAAATAATAGGTGAACCATACAATGAGGTAGTTAGTTTTATCACTACTTGCACCAACATTCATCTTCTTCTTTAATTCTTAGGTCTATAATATAGATTCTCTCTATAATACTATGTTATTTATAGGAGAATATGGCAGTATATGTAATTATTGCTCCACTTTCCTCTCGGGTGGGATTTAATTGGGATCATATAATACTTCTTTGTACACCATAAAAGATATTCTATATGACATTTTTTTCTTAAATCCTTCAAATCATGTCTTCACACCCACTGATTCAATGTCTTTATGGTTCCACCTCAAGAAGAGAAGTATGAACTTATTGCTTGAGTTGATCAATATCTTAGTTTAAAGGTGTTATAGCTAGGTTTCATTTCTAGATTACATGTTATTTTCATAGCATTGTTTTTAATATTTCTTTTAATTTTGAGTTTGGTTTTGGGGTATTAGAATCATGAGCATATTTTTATTTGATTCCATGTCATTTCTTTTCGAATTTATATTATTTATTGGTTTCATAGTTTTAATGGGATTGTTAGGAGTATATTTTTCTGAAAAGTCAAAAAAGTCTATCATAAGGTTTGATCTAAGTTGAATCATATTATTTAACCCTTTGTTTTGGAGCCATTTGTCAAAAAGATTTGTCAGGAAGATTCCTGTAGCACGAAAGGGAGGAACCATGAACTAAAGCGCTACAGAAAATCAAGGCACTTAAAAAATTATAATATCAGCTCGTTGGTTGTTCAAAATCGCAAATGATGGGGTTTTTACATGTGTAAAGAGAAAATGATACGTGTATATACCTTGCAATCATTATGACAAATGTACACAATAAGGTAAGGATTATGCAAGTAAATCGTAACTGTCCCGAGTCTCGAAGATTCGAAATTTCTTAAGCATTAATGATAGCACATCCACGGAGTTTGTTCAAAGCTAGTGGTGAATTTGACGGGCATATGTGAAACTAAGAAGATTGTGGGTTCACCTTTTGTTTTTCTGATTTGACAAAAAAATATTAAATGACCTGGGTGTAATCGTGGCTATCGAAGATGGAACTGAGGAGGTTTGTTTGACATGAATGAGGACATGAGAGCGTATTTTCAGCATTACAAATCATCATAATGACAGGTCTGCAACAAGACACAAAAAACGTTAACTGAATCGTGATTTTCATTGACATAGGGATAATTCTCATAAGGGAAATTGAGAAATTACAAGTTATGGTCTTGATGTTTCTCAGCTTCTAGTTTGTTGCTGTAGTGAGATATTTTCGAGATAGTTTTAAATATTTATTGAAAGAAAGATACAGTTAGAGTTTAGTGCAGAGAAATGAAGAGGAGTGGAAAAACCAACAGGGCCGAGCCTTTTGATATGGGTTGGGCTAAAAGTTTTCTTGAATGTGCAAAATTGTTTGAGAAAGCAGGCTGGTTTAAGTATTTTAAAAAAATTGATGGTTATCATTCTGAAGTATCATATGGGTTTGCTCAAGGGTTAGAGAAAGATACAGTTCTGTTCAATACCCTAAAAATTGAGTTAACTAGAGAGCTGATAGAAGAAGCAACATATATTGCTGACGAGGTTAAATTTTGGTTTAAAAAAGTACCATTTACCTTCAATTCAAAGGATTTCCTGCTGCCTGAAGTTGTAGCAGACTGGGGCAAGGGTGTGCATGTACATAATTTCAAACGTGAGTGGAGGGATCCTATTAATATTTTATAGAGTTATATAACTTGTGAAGGTATATTTGCTTCTATCTTTAAGTGTCATATCAGGTTTTTACAACACCTAAACCAAGAATCAAAGATGAATCTCCCTTTCTTCTTCCTAAAGAGTCTACAGAAAATGTCTAGTAGGGTAAAAGGACATCAATATCATACTAAGAAATCAATTTTCCATCATGGATTGATAAAACTAATTATTTATAATGTGCTTTAGAAAAAAGGAAAAACTTGGGATTACTTCTTATTTTGGTCAGGGTTTCAGAGTGAAAAATAAGACCAGTCAAAAAAGAGGTAGATGAATAAAATTCACATCCTAGTTAAAACATTGAAGAAGGAAGACATTGTTGTGTCAGCAAAAGATAAAGCTGAAGTGGAATCTTTAGCTCAGAAGCTCAAATAACCTGTAGGTGGAGAGCAAAGATAGATTGATGAAGATAACCAGATATACATTTATGAAGATGTGGAAGAAATCCAGGCAACAGTTTTAGAACAAGAAGAAGAAAACAAATCAGTTGATCTTGATCAGGATGTCAATGATATCCAAGAAAACATGGCAGATGCTTCTGTTCCAGCCGAGATTGAAGTGGAAAACATACAAAATACCAGTAAAAAAAGCTAAAGGAAAGTCAATGGTTGAATTAAAAAGTGAAGGTGTACTAATTTCTAGTCTAAAGTTTCATGGCAGGTCTTATGCAATGAGAGGTGAGTCAAATTGGAGACCTAAAACAAGACCAAAGAATACGCTAAGACTGAATATGAAAAAGCTTTTGAATCCAAAGTTGGCTAAGGAGAAGATTACTGTGATAGATTGAGAAGACTCCTCATCTCAAGAAGATTTAAAAGAAGATGAAGACTTGAATTCTAAGCAGGTAGATAATAAGAGAGAAGATTAAGTCATTGAGAAGCCTTCTCTAGTGAAAGACACAGTTAAAGAATAGTCCAAAGATTTCAGTTTTAAGGGAGATAAATCTCAAAAGGTTCCTGTAGTAGAAACAGAGCAGCATGAAGAGGATGATGAGGCAATTTTCAGGAAATTAAATGTCCCTTGGTTATCTAAGGAAGCTTCTTCATTCCAAGAAGGAAACTTCATAGACTCAGAGAATGAAAATCTTCAGAAGACAGTTAAACAATACAAGTATCAAATTGATTTTCTGAATGAAACAAATGAAGGTTTGGTCATGCCAAACATGAGGTTAAGAGAAGATCTTGAAGATATTAACAACCATTATCAGGAATTAATTGTGGTTTCAAAGGAAGCGTTAAAAAGGAAGAGGCAGACACAAAGCAAATTTGAAGAGTTAAATAAGAAAATTCAAGATTTAACTCAAAAGAATCAAGAACTATCAAAGAGGGTTGAAGACTTGGAAGCTGAGCAACAAAGAACTAGAAGAAAATCACAAGCTCTGAAAGGGATAGCACTTATGGCTGAAGCAACTAAAAATCTTTAAAAGATCATTTTTGACAGGTGTCATATAGTCAATTTTTGTAAACATAAATAATATATTTTGTAAAATCAATCATTTTGTAGCAGTTTTGAGAGCTGTACCTAGAAGTTAGTTATGTAGTTAAGTAGCTGGTTTTTGCAGTTACGAGGAATTGACCTAAATTTAGTTAGGAAATTAAGCAACTGTTTTTTTTTGGGATCGAAGATGGATAAAAGAAAGAAATTAGATGGTAGGAGGGTTCGAGTTTTTGGCATGGGGAGGCTCAAAGGCATTATGTCAATCTAATATCCAAGCTCTAATGTAACTTTCATGACTGATTATGATATATATTACTGATAAGCCCATATTATTTTCATTACTGGTTTGTTAAATCACTCAATGTGCAATTTCGTTTCTTGTATAATGTCTTATTCATGAAATGCTTGTAGGTTGTGGGTGAAGCTTAGTTTCTTTTCTTTGTTCTTTCTGGTTTATTTGTTATATATGGTTCATCTTAGTATCTGATTTTTATATGATTTAGTACATGTTTTAGCTGGTTTTATGTTACCCTCTTGTTTATGAAAATTTCAGACCAAAAACAATACAAAAAGATAGTTTTACCTTGTTTCATTTTAGATATTGTGTTGGCCTGTTCTTCTTGTAGTCTGGAACAATTTCTGGCACTAACATCTTTGGCGCCATTGTCGGGGATGAAACTGAAGCACACATTCCCTGGGTTTTATCATTCAACTGGTTTTTAGAGGTGGACAAAACCAGAAAATCATTTAGACTACTTTTCACCAGACAATTTTCACAGTGGCTACTAGGAAGGTTGGGACAAGAAGGAGACCTACTTCACCATTACACCTAGGTGTCTTAGACCCAGAGAAAATATTGAAAGAAGCTAGGAAAATTAAGAAATCATAGTCATCCCTAGCTTTATGTGGCCCTAATCAATTTGACCTATTGTCACCCTTTCCATTTTCCAAAGAAGAAAAACAAGATTCATCCTGGTTAACACCTTCTATACCTGTTAGCAGTTTTCAAATCTTTACTAATCCTCAATCCTTTAAAAAGGAAAAAAACCAATCTCTTGGAAAAATCCCATTGTTCCAGATCAAAACCAACAAAATCCTTTTTCAGCCAAGTACCAGTCAAGTAAGCAAATGTTTTCCTGCAGCAAACCCTAGTAGTTTCACAATGGAAGCTCAACAACCTCCATTAGATATGATGGATAGGATGGTGGCAGCTAGGTATGCTCCACTAGTCCTTCCTTAGCCCTTAAATGCTCTCCCTGGAGGAGATTATCAAAAGTACTTTCCTAGGTTCAATGGGCAAGGTGAGACAACAACTGAGGAGCATTGGGATGTGTTTCTTAGTTATGCAGATAACCAAAACATTGAAGCAAAATATGTATGGATGAGAATGTTTGTGCAGAGTCTGGAAGGGGAGGTTAGGAAGTGGTTCAAAGAGTTACTAGAAAATTCAATTACCTTGACAGAGGAACTTCAGGATGTTTTCATGAGGCAGTGGGGTGATACCAAGGATCATACATACTATATTACAGAATTTGGAGCCCTAAGGAGGAAAAAGGATGAGACCATACCAGAATTTTCTAAAATATTTAACAAAATGTATGGTAGAATTCCAGCAGAAATCAAACCCTCCAAAACTTCAGCAAAACTTACCTATGAAAATGCTTTTGATCATGAATTTTCTTTACACCTGAGAGAAAGAAGACCAGTTAGTCTATTGAACATGCACGAAGCAGCACTAGAAGTAGAATCCAATATTCTAGCTTATAATAGACTGAAAGTGAATTTAGATCAACAAAATTACGACAAAAAAGGTAAAAAGGAGGCTGCCCCAGTAGTTTCAACATCAGAATTAGCTGATAGTAAAATTGATGAAATGGAAAAATTAGTAAAAATTCTAACAACAAAATTAACCAAATTGGAATTGGAGAAGAATAGAAACATACTTGCTCAAGAAGGGGAAAGAAACCTATTGTAGCTGCAACTTTTTGCCCCAAAATTTTCAATTTTAGTGCCCCCCCCTTTTTTTTGTTTTTATTAAAACTGGCCTAGGAGTATTTTGTTTTCACCAAAGCTGCCCTGAGTTCAAAATATTCTTTAAAAAACTTGGTCTGTTTCACTTTTCTGTATCGGAAGATTAGTCGACTATCCTTCCGATATCAGAATCATAGTGGACTATCCTTCCAACACTGCGGAAACAGAACCGTCATGCCTGCTGAGTTCCTTTGGACTCCCTCATCGATACATCGAGGCTAGTTTTTTTTATCCTCGGGTTTGATTTGCCGAAGTTCTAGCTTTTAGTGTAAGATTTGTCCGATGAACTGTTTTATTTCACCTTCCGATATCCGATAATGTTTTATTTTGCTGTCGATTTGTTTGACTGGAGCAAGTCGGAGTGATAGTATACATCTCACTCGACGTTGCAAGAGGCCAGTTCTGAGGAGTTCCGAAAACATCATGTTCCTTCTGCCAATTTCTGATACCTCGTTCACAAAGTGAAGACCACAAGGATAGAACAGTCCATAGTCGGCGTTGTGGAGGATGATCATTTTTGGGTTCCGAGCATAGTGGTTAGTGGTTCCGATTTCCTATTGACTTAATGTATCCCAGGTTCGTAGTTCTAATTGTGCCCACCATTGTGGTGATCCTTCGACTGTTTGTTCCGATGGTTCTATAGTTGTTTGCTGATAGTTTCTCGCCGGTCGTCATATATATATAGAGGCCATGTGTTATAATGTCTTATTCGACTTGTGACTTGTCATTCGCATTGGGATTTGTCATTTACACTATGGAAGCAGTCCAGATAAGTCGTGCACACGTAGCTGTCAAAATCCCCTTCGTTCTACTCTACACCCGTGGAATTTCGTTCCATCCAGTTAGTTACATCACTACTACCAAGTAGGTAAACTGTAGTTTTGTTATTTTGGATGTTATTGGTTGATATTTGAACCGTTAGGTTTTCCACAGGTTAGGTTTTACTGCATAGGGGGGTAGATTTTGCATGCCGATGGTGGTTTTCGTGGTTATTTTATATTACAAATGGAGAGGGATTTTAGCCCATTTTTTATTTCATTTTGTGGAGTCTAAGTCTGTACATTGTTGAAGCGTTATGGATGCGTATGCATTTCTTGCGCGGGTTGTTAGGACGTGTTACAGACGGGCATTTTGTTTTCCACACCACCTGTTTATTGATCATTTGTTGGTATGCCAGAGGTTAAAAAGCCATTTTTTCCCCATTTACCATACCCCATGGGATTTAGGAGGGTCTTTTGCTCGATTAGGGTTTTTCTCGAAGATGGTTGCTGTGTAGGGTTTATCTTTTAAGGTTGAAGGTTATGTTGAGATCCAACATTAGAATACGTGTGATAAGTACCTCTGTGAGAAGAAGGGATTTTCGGTCGATTCAGTTTTGAGATAGTGGAGCTTAGGTTTTTTTAGGAAACAGTTTGGGAGGCTTTTCCTTGTTAAAACTTTCATTCATAAAGACTGTGTTTAACTTAGTTTAAACAACATGCATGTCGAGGAGGTAAATAAATTGGTGTATTTTCTTGTGTATTTCTATAAGCACTTGCTAAGAGCTCAGTTAGCCTAAAATATGTTGTTTGACTGTGACAGGTGGATTGCTATAACAACAACATGTCAAAGAGATAAAAGAAAAAAGATCAGATGGCTGAAGGAGAGCCTGAAGTAGAAATAATCACCAAAGTAGAGTTCATCTACGAAGATACCAAAGCCACAACTGGAGTTGAACCAGACTACAAGTGGGGGAAATCTATAGAATGATCTCAAACCAGAATGTACTTGATGCTGGGTTTGAAGAATTGACGATCTATGCTAACATTGAGAAGTCAACCTTGATGAAAGTAGCTACGAGGCCCGAATTATTTCCCCGTTCATAAGTAATAGGCTGGATTCTGCACAGGGCAGATGTGACGACAATGATTCTAGAAAACACTACAAAGCAAGGCTATGCTACATATATCCTTGCCTATGTCTCCATGGCATACCATTTACCTTCACCACAGGTCTACCTAACAGAGAGTTGGTTGAAGGAGGTAGCTATGGACCTAGTAGAAACTGTAAAGAGAATGATGATACCAGGAAAGAATTTATGAACTAGACCTTTCGAAGAATATGACACCTCTACTCTCCGTGCTCCCTATAGGTTTATTGCACTGATGCTCAATAAGATTTTTGGTAGAGCACATGGGAAGAGATTCAAGATAGGTTGGATATCGGTTATTTTTTTCGTGGCTACCCAAGGAACCATCTTCAACTGGGCTAATATAGTGTCAAACAACCTCTTTGCATGTATATCAGCAGCCTTAGGAGGGGTATCTCAAAATAAATCTGAATTTTATATGAGCTCTATCCTAATTGATTGCATATTGTGCACCCAGGATTTTCCTGCTTTGGGATGTAACTGGGAGAAGGACATAACCCCAGTATACGCAGCCTATAAATTGTTGTGGGCACATAAGTATCATAGTTATTATAGGGAAATTTGCGAGCATTTCATTATGCCCTTATATACCCTAATTTTCTTGACTGAATGTAATTGCATGTCAGAAGAGGCATTTAAAGTCATACAAGAGTTTGGGGATTATTATTTGATGGAGGATGGATTATATGTAAGTATGTATGGTGGCTCCAGAGCCCCTTCTCTATTCCTGAAATATGCTACAGATTATGTACTCCACAAGGAGGCAGTCAGACAACTGTACATTGATGAAGTAGGCAATTTTTTGTTTGAACATAAGAAGGCAACGTACCCTGCAGTACCTTTCTTACTTGGAAGCTATAATTTTTCAAGGGTAAAGTAGGCAAATTTTTTTGTTAACGAGCTAGAATATTTTCGCTTTGGAAAAATGAATTTTCATAGAAATGGCTCCCATAACAAAGTAGCTGACTACTGCAAAGAAGCAGGAATTCATTTTGAATATACTATTTTCTGGGACAAAGATGAGGAGACATTCCGAAATGCAAACAACATAATTTCCCTCAAGAAAAGATTCAAGCAAAAAAAACAACTATGGGTGGAAAAGGAAAGATTTCAAAAAAGGCTAAGATGCTAGAAGAAGAAGAGGCAAAGAAAAGAGAAGAAGATGCTAGAAGAAATTGTAGATACCACTTCATATTTCTTGGATAGGTCTCAAGATATATTGGAGATTCTAAAAGGAAGAATGGTCTGGGTAGAGACCAATAAGGAATCTCTCATAGAGCTAGCCGTAAAAGATCAGCAAAATTTAAAGCAAGAATATAAATTACTGGAATTTGCAATCAATGTAGTAGAGGAGTTCAAGAAAATAGTGAAAAAGACAAAGACAACATGTGCTGAATTTTGCAGGAGAGTGATCTCCACATACAATCGATGTCAGACTTCTATAGAAAAGAGATTGGATGTGCTACTTGAGCATGAATTGTTTCTAAAACATTTACAGGATAGGTACCAAGAAGATGAGAAAGAAATCCAGCAGGTCAAAGACCTAGATGAATGGATATTAAAAAATGCGGTAGCACATGCAGCCGGGAGCATACATTTATTAGAAGACCAGATGCGCCTAAGTCCTGCTAGGATAGACGGGATAAAGACCCAAGCTGCCAAATACGAATTTAACATTCGATTTCTTGAGCCTTCTGGGTTTGAAGGCATAGCAGTAGATGCTCATGCATGGAAGAAGTTCATCAGCGAGCAAGCTGGCCCTTCCTCATAAAATATTTTTTGAAATATTGATTTAAAATATAAAATATTGTATTAATTTTGTGCACAAGCTACAGGACAAAATTTTGGAAAAAGAAAGGTTGGGGAAGCTCAAGAGACAATGAGGGGCATCCCAAGAGTTTTATTTTTTGTATAAGTATATGAGAGTTTTAGATAGAAAAGGAGCTTTTCTCTAGACTATCTTCAGAAAGTATTGTAAGAAGAACTAATTCATTTTACAATAAAGAATTATATGTTTCTGCTGGAGAAAGTTTTGTGGATTTTCAAATGTTTGCTATGGGCTAGTTGGATATGAACTATTTATTTTTTAGCTTGTTTCCATAAATTGTGAGATCGTTCTAACCTATTGAATTCTTTCATGTTAAGAATGTGCTCCTGTTTATTTTGTGAAATTTCCACATTGAGTAATGAATGTTTTAATTGACAGTAAGCTATCTTGTTGTTTATCTTTCTATTGATAGGTTAGTGAGTCTTAGTTAGTTTCTTGCTGTTTGTGATTTAGAAGTGAGAGAGGTAAGAACGTGCGCATCACATTGTGACCCTCCATTAGAGGAAATTTCAACTCCAAATGGGCCTCCTAAAAAGAATTAATAAAATAATAGTTAAAATAATAAAATAATATTTATTAATTTTGGAGGAAGAAAAGAAAAAAACTACTTTTTTGTTTGTATTTTTGACATATCTCCCCGTGTTTTTACTCAAATTTCGATCGGGAGAGCTCGTTGGATGCAGAATTCAATTCCACATCCAACGAGTACCCACTCGGCATACTTTTGATGGACTTCGCTACCCCAAAAACAAGAAATACCTGAAAAAACGTGATGATGATGTCATCATCACATTTTTTCCAGGTATTTCTTGTTTTTAGGGTAGCAGGGTCCGTCAAAAGTATTCCAAGTGGGTACTCGTTGGATTCGGAATTCAAATTCGCATCCAACGAGCTCTCCTGATCAAAATTTGAGTAAAAACATGGGGAGATATGTCAAAAATACAAACAAAAAAGTAGTTTTTTTTATGATACCTATCCCCAAATTTATATTAAAAAAGTGTTTAAGATCTGTACAGTATTTCAAATTTAAAGCAATTTCATTGGCTAACACATGATGACATGGAATTTGAATCAAAGTTAAAAGGCCCATTTTGACTTGAAATTTCCTCTAATGCTCGTTATCTCTATCGTTTGTAGTTAGTTAGGCACTTGCACATCATACCTAAAACATTAAAAAACTAAAACATACATAGTGGACCGGGCCGTAACCAGTAAAATAATTTAATTGTTACTTGACCTACGGTATACGAACCGTAAACCAGACAGATTCCCCATCCCAAACAATAACGAGCTAATTGGGAACATTTATTGGGGAGAATCCCTACTGTTGTTACCTGCGATTTTCCAGGCCTCAACAGTTTTTGGCACTAGAAAGAGGGACACCAGTGCATGGCTGGCTAAGGAAGCCCGCTTCCTCGAAATTACTCCATCGGTAACAGTTCTGAAAACAATTTTCTTCACAAACCCACTCCTGAAGATAAAGATAAGGGGTATCTATATCCCGTCGATAACGAAGTGGTTGATGATTTGAGAAGAATTACCAGGGTATATGCAAAAAAGATTAGAGGATTACCTATTATCTCTGCCCTACCTAGAAAATAGTACAAGAAGAAAGATCGCCCTCAATTAGAAGACTTAGTGTTGGTAGAAGATCTTGAAGAATTGGTAGAAGCAGCCTTACAAGAAGTTGACCAACCTTTAGATAAATTGGATCCAGATTCACCTTACTGTTCACCTTTCCATACCCCTGTTCAGTCCCAACCGCATACTCCACTCAGAATCATGGCTAATGTAAATGCAAACCAGCCACCTCCACAACCTGCTTGGAGGGCTAGGTTTCCTTTAAATTTGACACCTCCCTTGCATGATTTGCCTCACGCTTTTGACAAGATGTTACCTAAGTTTGAACCAAGTGAAGGAATTCTGGTAGATAATCATTTGCAAAGTTTTTACTTGGCTGTAGAAGTACTATGAGCTGGAGAGAATGAATATGTGGTCTGTAGATTGTTTCCCCACACCCTGAAAGGAAAAGCAACCGCATGGTATTTTTCCCTACCTGCAAATTCAATTATATATTGGAATACTTTTGAGAGAATGTTTGGAAGCAAGTACACAGTCCATAAAACTCATGCAGCGTTAATGAAAGGATTATGTGCTCTAAATAAAGAAAGGAAGGAAAGAGTGCATAAATTCACTCAACGGTTTGCTGCTTACCTAAACAATTTCACTGCATCTAAAAATGATCTAATTGAATACTATACCTCAGCTCTCGGGCCTGATCTAGCCATGTTTTCCAAGAGATCAATTAGACCTACATTAGCAGAAACCTATGAATAATTTGAGAAGGCAGAGGCTGAGATGGAGAGTATAGAAAATTACCCTGTGCAGTCAGAAGAGAAGACTTTTGGAAACAAGAAACCTTTATTACTGACTAAACCTAAGGATGAGCAATCACAGGATTTCGAAGGGATGGTGAAGATAATGCATAAATTATCCAACAGAGTGATAGATTTAGAAAAGGAAAAAGATGCTCATAAACCATATAAGCCTTATTATAAAAAAGGGAATACAACAGTCAACCTAAACCTCCTCCACATGGTCCTTCAACAATGAATTTAACCGATGTAGGAATGGATAATTTTTGTACCTTTCATCAGCAGCCTCATTATGAGAAGAATTGCCCACAATGGATTAATTCTATGACATTAGTAATGAATCAATTATTGGACTCCAAACTGATAGAAACTGGTAAGGAGGAAGAAAAGGATCATGAACCTATGGAAAAAAAAGAGGAAGATACCTTAGTTTTATGGGACTGTGTCTCTATGTTTGATACGAAAGATGAAGATTTTCTGATATAAGGGGAAACACCAGAAACTAATGTAACAAAAAGAAGTTAGAATCTATTAAAAGAAGATAATTCAATACTTCCTAAGATTAAGAAACTTCAAGAAAACATGAAGAAGATATAGAACAACACTGCAATTGTTAAAATACCTGAACTTGTCATTTCAAGTCAGGATCTGAAGAAAATCAACACACCTCTTAAGCTTACTGAAGTTAAGATTGATAATGTCAAGAAGAATCTCAAAGAACCTGAGATGGGATATGATATTGTGGAAGACATTAAAAAGGCTAAAGCGAATATCTCATCGTTTGAAATATGCAATTTACCTCAGCAAAAAGAGAAGCTTTTAAAAGAACTTGAGACACCACATGAGGAGCCTCCCGGTTACAACCAACCCAAGGAAGAAATTGGCGAGGCAAGTTTAGGAGGGAAATCTAAGTATAAAACTCTAGAATTTCTCCTAACTTTTGAAATTTTCAACTATAATGTGCATAACTATTTAGTGGACTCAGGATCATTAGTCAATGTTATGCCACTTTCAGTCTGTAAGAAAATCAATGGTCAACCTAAACCATCCACTTGGCAAGTTCTTCAATTAGACATAATAGCTATAAAGGTAATAGGAGAAATGGAGGATGTTCTGATTCACTTATCCGCAAATGAGAGGGTATGTCAGTACATTGACATTGTAGTAGCAGACATACCAGATGCTTATGGACCGGTGTTGAGCCAAGACTGGTCAGCAAGGTTATAAGGATATTTTGCATCAGATTGGTCACATTTGTGGTTTCCTTTTAAGGGAAGTCCAAATCAGATAAAAGTGTTAAGAGAGCCTCAAATGAAATGCAATGTCACTCAGTTAGAAGGGAAAAATGAACCAGTAAACTCTGTATTGGGAAACTATTTCATTCGATTGGAACCGAAAAATTACCAAGCTGAAGAAGCCAACAGTATACTTGAAATTCAGCTCGATCTCCTATTTTCACGGGCTGATGAGATTGACTGTAACCTAGTATATTTAGTTTCAGATGTAGTCTGTAATTCAAATTCAGTAGAAGTAGATAGTTTTTGGACTCTTTATTTTGATGGTTCTAAAACATTGGAGGGATCAGGGGCTGGTTGTGTCTTGATTGATCCAGAAAAAAAAAAAAAAAAATTCTTTCATGTAGGTTAGAATTCGAATGCACAAATAACACAGCCGAATACAAAGCACTAGCTCAGGGACTTGAAAAAGAAATAGATCTGAAAGTATATGGAGATTCTGAAATCGTTGTTAAGCAAATTCAAAACAAAATACACTGCATTTCACCACATTTGAAAGCTTACCAAAATGGAGTTTGGGATTTGCTTATAAATTTTCATACATTCAATATTGTGTCCATTCCTAGATTAAAGAATGCAGCAGCTGATTTACTAGCTACCTCAGCCGCAATATTAGTACGTTCAAATAATAGATGCTCTATTGAGTTACTTTTCAGGCCTTTTGTTCCAGATTTGATCACAAATCTACGGGTTTTTGACAATGATCAAAAAATTTTGGAGTGTTTGATGAATGTCGATACTTTCAAAGGAGCAATAATAGACGATGAAGAACATCAAGTAGAATTAAAATTCAGGAACTTTATTCCTAAAGGAGTTAGGACCTTGGAATGAATGTTTGATTTAGATAACAAATTCAGAAAGCCAGTGAATGTCAAGACCCATAGCTCGTCCTTACAATTCGAGCTGATAAATTTGGGGACTGAAGCTGAACCCAAATATGTAAATTTGGGGAAGTGTTGTTCTGTAGGCGAAAGGAGTAAGTTCATCAGTCTATTCAAGAAGTACAAGGATGTGTTTTCTTGGACCTATGAAGATCTTAAAACTTATGACACAAAGATCATACAACATGTTATCCCAATAAAAGGTGGAATCAAGCCTTACCAACAACCTTTGAGGAAGATGCATCCTAAGCTGGAACCTTTAATTCAAAGTGAGGTAAAAAAGTTGCTGGATGCTAAAATCATATTTAAAGTCAGACATTCAGAATGGGTTTATAATTTGGTGCCAGTACAGAAAAATTCTGGAGAAATCAGCCTTTGTGTAGATTTCAGAAATCTTAATCGTGCATCAGATAAAGATAATTATCCGGTCCCACCCATGGAGAAAATACTACAGATGGTTTCAGGTTCTGAATTATTTTCGTTATTAGATGGATTCTTCGGTTATAATCAATTATTAGTAGTTGAGGAAGACCGGCTTAAAACCACTTTTAGAACCGAGTGCGGAACTTTTGCGTATAGGAGGATTCCCTTTGGACTTATTAATGCTGGAGCTCCTTTCCAGAGAGCCATGGATATAGATTTACGCGGTCTGATTGGCCGTTGTGTTGTGGTTTATCTAGACGATGTCACAATATTTTTGAAAAAGAGAGAGGAGCATGCATTTCATTAGAAACAAATTTTCTAGCATTGCCGGAAGTATGGTATTTCACTAACTCCCAAGAAATGCGTGTTTGCAGTCACATAAGGAAAGCTACTGGGTCATGTTATTTCTAAGAAAGGGATCTCCATAGACCCAGAGAGGATTAAATCCATAGAACAAATCCCTTTACCCCATAATAAAAAGGGTATGCAATATTTTATGGGGACAATCAACTTTGTGCAAAGGTTTGTACCAGACTTTGCTCAGATCATCAAACCTTTGCAGAAAATGGTTAAATAGAGGGTGCAATTCAAATGGACTGATTTGGAGAAGAATGCATTCAGCAAGATAAAAACATCTGTTGCTCATGCAACATCACTCAAAATTCCAAATTTTGAAAAGGATTTTATTCTGTACACTTTTGCGCCCGATGATTCGTTAGCAACTTTGCTTACACAGTAGGAAGATGGGGGAGATGAGTAACCCATATCATTTATGAGCACTGGTCTACAGGGAGTTGAATTGAATTATCCAGCAATTGATAAACAAGATTATGCAGTTTTTAAAGCGGTAAAACAATTCAGGCCATACATACTTAAGAATCGCACCAAAGTAATAGTTCCACACCTAGCTGTACGATCTCTTTTTGTAAAAAAGGAATTAGGAGAAATAAGAGGCAACTGGGTGACTGCTTTACAAGAATATGATCTTGAATTCAAACCAGGATCCATAGTTAAAGGACAACGATTGTGTAAAATAATGACTGAAGGTCAAAACAATGAAGAAAGCAGCTGGGATAATGAAGCTGAACTACATATGGTGGATGTATGTCATTTGTTTACAACTCCAGACTCTTGGTATCAGGACCTAGTCCATTACCTCCAAGAAGGGTATTTTCTGGAGTATTGGAGTCCCAAGAAAAGAAGAGCCTTACGTCTAAAATCAGCTTTATATCAAATCATTGATGGAGTACTGTTCAGAAATAACTATGATGGAGTTTTTCTCAAGTGCTTAGAACAAGAAGATGCAAAGAAGGTCGTAGCAGAATTTCATCATGGGCCTGCTAGAGGTCATTTTTCAGGAGACACAACATCGCATAATATTCTCATAGCTGGATATTACTGGCCTACACTGTTTAAGGATGCTCATGCTCATGTTAGAAAATGTGATGCTTGTTAGAGATGTGTTGGAAGACAAGCTAAAGTAGTAGGACCGTTAAAACCAGTAACTATATCAGAACCATTTGAACAGTGGGGAATTGATATTATTGGAGAAATAAACCCAAATTCCTCCTCGTAGCACAAGTATATTCTGACAGCAACTGATTACTTCACTAGATGGGTTGAGGCTATTCCGTTATGAAAAGTAAATGAAGATGCAGTTATGTATTTCTTACAGAATCACATTATGACCAGGTTTGGGGTTCCAATTTCCCTGGTTTTTGATAATGCTACTTACTTTTCTTCTATTAGATTAACTGTGTTTTCTAATGAAAGAGGAATTAAGTTGCATTATTCTGCAAATTATTACCCACAAGGAAATGGTTTGGCGGAATCCACAAACAAAAATCTGATTATAATTCTAAAGAAAACCGTAATAGAAAATCAAAGGAGCTGGCATTTAGCGTTACCTATTGCTCTCTGGGCTGATAGAGTCACATCCAAGAATTCCTTAGGTGTGTCACCATACACTCTTGTTAAAGGAAAAGAAGTTGCCATCTTCCATAATAGCCCAAGAATCTAGGGGTACCGATAATGAAATTCTACAAATCATAATCTATAATTTGTTGAAGTAAGAAGAGTCTAGGTCCAAAGCCAAGGAAATGTTTAAGCATCAACAAGAAATAGTGAAGCGTTGGTTTGACAAGCACAAAGCTAGGAAGAAAGAGTTCGAAGTAGGAGATCTGGTTCTTAAGTGGGATCACCCGCACAATGAAAGGGGAAAGCAGACCAAGTTTCAAAAGTTATGGGTAGGCCCTTTTCAAATTGCAGCGAAGCTGGGCCCCTCGAATTACAAGTTGCAAGACTTACAGGGGTGGGAAGAGAACTTACCAGTAAATGGTTTAGTTCTCAAGCCTTATTTTTCTTGATCATTTTAGATTTGGTTTTCTTGTACATAAATAAACATTTGGTTTGTTGCTTACTTTAGGGTATTTTTAGTTGTTCTCTTTATTTACTTAGAGTTTGATTGATTGTAATTCTTGTTTTACTTATGATTAATAAAACAACACGACTTTTGGTTGCATGGAGTTCATCATAATTATGGGTTAACTAAAATATTTGACTACAAGACTGCTTACTATTATTTTAAAGAACTTCTTCAAGTTTAGCAGATTTCCTAAATGGTTATGAACACATTGAAGTCCTGCTTAATCCTTGTGAAATAACTCAAGATAAAAAGGTCCAGAATACTATTTTGAGGCTCCATTCATCTCACATGAAAAAATGTCCTAGGGGGTAATAGAAAATGACCTATGGAAAGGAAGCAAGGTAAACAGTGTATTATATTTAAATAATCCCATGCCATGAATTGAAATCCAAAAGGCTAATAAGAGTCAAAATCTCCTCGAAAAGAAATATGTATCAAAGCAAGTACTAAACCATATTAGTACGTATAAGATTGCCAAAGTTCTTCTCCGTCAGTGAGCTGAAATTTAAATATATCTCTCACACAAAACGCCCACTATGGATAGAGGAGCCTGAATAAAAATTTAGAAAGAAGGCAAGCAGGAGGACTCAAAAGGGGACAAAATTCCAAAAGCACCAAAAGTGAAAAATGGCATGGGAATGAGGAACAAACGGATATATCTGTTTACCATATGTTACGATCCTGTGGTGTCTAAGTTGGAAACTACTCAAAGACAGAGGTAAAATGAAACTCATACTCTTGGCCTCAAAAGAGTTATCTAAACTTTGCAATCTTGGTTCCCCTGCTCCTTAACTTGGACTATAATAAATGATTAAAGTGCATACATCTTGCATTTGGGAATTCATATATCTTGAAGAAATTTAGTAAAGTGGCACTATCAGAGCAGTCTGTTGATCAAAAGGGAAATTGTTTAGAGATCTATGTTCACCAGGTAGTCACCAATTGTTGCAGCTGCAACGTTTTGCCCCAAAATTTTCAATTTTAGCCCCCCCCTTTTTTTGTTTTTATTAAAACTAGACTAGGAGTTTCACCAAAGCTACCCTGAGTTTAGAATTTTCTTTAAAAAACTTGGTTTGTTTCACTTTTCTGTATCGAAATATTAGTCGACTATCCTTCCGATATCAGAAGCATAGTGGACTATCCTTCTGACATTGCGGAAACAGAAATGTCAAACTTTCCTAGTGCCTTTGGACTCCCTCACCGATACATCGGGGCTAGTTTTTTTTATCCTCGGGTTTGATTTGCCGAAGTTCTGGATTTTAGCATAAGATTTCTCTGATGAACTATTTTATTTCACCTTCCGATATCTGATAATGTTTTATTTCGCTATTGGGTTGTTTGACCGGAGCAAGCCGAAGTGATAGTATATATCTCACTCGATGTTGCGGGAGGCCAGTCCCAAGGATTTCTGAAAACATCATGTTCCTTTTGTTGAAGAGTCTAGCTCTACCTATTTCCGATACCCCGTTTACAAAGTGAAGACCATGAGGATATAACAGTCCACAGCCGGCATTACAGAGGATGATCATTTTTGGGTTCTGAGCATAGCGGTTATTGGTTTCGATGTTCGATTGACTTAATGTATCCCAGGTCCGTAGTTCTGATTGCGCCCACCCTTGCGGCGATCCTCCAGCTGTTTGTTCCGATGGTTCTATAGTTGTTTGCTGATAGTTTCCTACTGGTCGTTATATATATATAGAGGCCATGTGTTATAATATCTTATTCGACTTGTGACTTGTCATTCGCATTGGGATTTGTCATTTACACTATGGAAGCAGTCCAGAGAAGTCGTGCACATGTAGCTATCAAAATTCCCTTCATTCTGCTTTGCACCCGTGGAATTTCGTTCCATCTAGTCGGTTATATCACTACTGCCAGGTAGGTAAACCGTGGTTTTGTTATTTTGGCTGTTATTGGTTGATATTTGAACCATTAGGTTTTCCAGATGTTAGGTTTTACCGCATAGGGGGGTAGGGTTTGCATGCTAGCGGTGGTTTTTGTGGTTATTTTATATTACAAATGTAGAGGGATTTTAGCCCGTTTTTGATTTCATTTTGTGGAGTCTGAGTTTGTACACTGTCGAAGCGTTATGGACGCGTATGCGTTTCTTGTGTAGGTTGTTAGGACATGTTATAGAAGAGCATTTTTCCATCCACACCACTTGTTTATTGATGATTTGTTGGTATGCTAGAGGTTAACAAGTCATTTTTTCCACAGTTACCATATCCCGTGGGATTCAAGAGGGTCATTCGGTTGATTAGGGTTTTTCTCGAAGACGGTTGCTGCATAGGGTTTAACTTTTAAGGTTGAAGGTTGTGTTGAGATCCAGTGTTAGAATAAGTCTGATAAGTACCTGTGTGAGAAGAAGGATTTTTAGGTCGATTCAGTTTTGAGATAGTGGAGCTTAGGTTTTTTTTAGGAAGCAGTTTGGGAGGCTTTTCCTTGTTAAAACTTTCATTCATAAAGACTGTGTTTAACTTATTTTAAATAGCATGCATGTCGAGGAGGTAAATAAATTGGTGTATTTTCTTGTGTATTGCTATAAGCACTTGCTAAGAGCTCAGTCGGCCTAAAATATGTTGTTTGACTGTGACAGGTTGATTGCTATAACAACAACATGTCAAAGAGACAGAAGAAAAAAGTTCAGATGGCTGAATGAGATCCTGGAGTAGAAATAATCACCAAAGTAGAGTTCGTCTACGAAGATACCAAATCCACTACTAGAGTTGAACCAGATTACATGTGGGGATAAATCTATAGAATGATCTCAAACCATAATGTACCTGATGCTGGGTTTGAAGAACTAACGATCTATGCTAACATTGAGAAGTCAACCTTGATGAAAGTAGCTATGAGGCCCAAATTATTTCCCTGTTCAAAAGTAATAGGCTGGATTCTACCCAGGGCAGATGTGATGACAATGATTCTAGAAAACACTACAAAGCAAGGCTATGCTGCATATATCCCTTCCTATGTCTCCATGGCATACCATTTACCTTCACCACAAGTCTACCTAACAGAGAGTTGGTTGAAGGAGGTAGCTCTGGACCTGGTAGAAACTGTAAAGAGAATGATGATACCAGGAAAGAATTTCCGAACTAGACCTTCTGGAGAATATGACACCTCTATTCTCCATGCTCCCTACAGGTTTATTGCATTGATGCTCAACAAGATTTTTGGTAGAGTACATGGGAAGAGTTTCAAGATAGGTTGGATATCGGTTATTTTTTTGATGGCTACCCAAGGAACCATCTTCAACTGGGCCAATATAGTGTTGAACAACCTCTCTACATTGTATCAGCAGCCTTAGGAGGGGTATCTGAAAATTAATCTGAATTTTATATGAGCTCTATCCTAATTGATTGCATATTGTGCACCCAGGATTTTCTTGCTTTGAGATGTAACTGGGAGAAGGATAGAACCCCAGTATACGTAGCCTATAAATTGTTGTGGGCACATAAGTATCATAGTTATTATAGAGAAATTTGTGAGGATTTCATTATGCCCTTTTATACCCTAATTATCTTGACTGAATGTAATTGCATGTCTGAAGAGGCATTTGAAGTCATACAAGAGTTTGGGGATTATAAATTGACGGAGGATGGATTATATGTAAGGATGTATGGTGGCTCCAGATACCCTTCTCTACTCCTGAAATATGTACAGATTATGTACTCCACAAGGAGGAAGTCAGACAGCTGTACATTGATGGAGTAGGCAATTTTTTGTTGGAACATAAGAAAGAAACGTACCCTGCAGTACCTTTCTTACTTGAAAGCTTTAAGTTTTCGGGGGGTAAAGCAGGCAGCAGAATTTGTTAGAGAACTAGAATATTTTCACTTTGGTGAAATGAATTTTCATAGAAATGACTCTCATAACAAAGTAGCTGACTACTACAAAGAAGCAGGAATTCATTTTGAATATACTGATTTCTGGGACAAACATGAGGAGACATTCCTAAATGCAAAGAACATAACCGCCCTCAAGAAAATATTCAAGCAAAAAATAACAACTATGGGTGGAAAAGGCAAGATTTCAGAAAAGGCTAAGAAGTTAGAAGAAGAAGAGGCAAAGAAAAGACAAGAATACGCTAGAAGAAATTGTAGATACCACTTCATATTGCCTGGATAGGTCTCAAGATATATTGGATATTCTAAAAGGAAGAATGGTATGGGTAGAGACCAATAAGGAATCTCCCGCAGAGCTAGCCGTAAAAGATTAGCAAACTTTAAATTAGGAATATGAATTACTGGAATTTGCAATTAATGTAGCAGAGGAGTTCAAGAAAACAGTGAAAAAGACAAAGACAACATGTGCTGAATTTTGCAGGAGAGTGCTCTCCACATACAATCGATGTCATACTTCTGCAGAAAAGAGATTGGATGTGCTACATGAGCATGAATTGTTTCTAAAAAATTTACATGACATGTACCAAGAAGATGAGCAAGAAATCCAGCTAGTCAAGGACCTAGATGAATGGATATTGAAAAATGCGGCAGCACATGCAGCCGTGAGCATACATTTATTAGAAGACCAGCTGCGCTTAAGTCCTGCTAGGATAGAGGGGCTAAAGACCCAAGCTTCCAAATACGAAATTAACATTCGATTTCTTGAGCCTTCCGGGTTTGAAGGCATAGCAGCAGATGCTCATGCATGGAAGAAGTTCATCAGTGAGCAAGCTGGCCCTTCCTCATAAAATATTTTGGAAATATTGATTTAAAACGTAATTTATTGTATTAATTTTGTGCACAAGCTACAGGACAAAATTTTGGAAAAAGAAAGGTTGGTGAAGCTCAAGAGACAATGAGGGGCAGCCCAAGAGTTTTGTTTTTTGTATAAGTATAGGAGAGTTTTAAATAGAAAAGGACCTCTTTTCCAGACTATCTTGAGAAAGTATTGTAAGAAGAACTAATTCATTTTACAATAAAGAGTTATATGTTTCTGCTGGAGAAAGTTATGTGGATTTTCAAATGTTTTCTATGGGCTAGTTGGATATGAACTATTTCTTTTTCAGCTTGTTTCCATAAACTGTGAGATCGTTCTAACCTATTGAATTCTTTCATGTTAAGAATGTGCTCCTGTTTATTTTGTGAAATTTCCACATTGAGTAATGAATGTTTTAATAGACAATAAGCTATATTGTTGTTTATCTTTCTATTGATATTCATGTGTTTAGAAACGTTAACAGCTATCTGTGATTTTCTTTATGCATGCAATACAATACATTAATCAACATTAATGATATTTTTGCTCCCTAGGGATAGGTTAGTGAGTCTTAGTTAGTTTCTTGCTATTTTTGATTTAGAAATGAAAGAGGTAAGTCGAGAGGTAAGAACCTGTGCATCACATGGCGACCCTTGTCGTTATCTCTATTGTCTGCATTTAGCTAGGCACTTTCACATCATACCTAAAACATTAAAAAACTAAAACATACACGGTGGACCAGGCCGTAACTGGTAAAATACTTTAATTGTTACTTTACCTATGGTAGTTGGACCGTAAATCGGATGGATTCCCCATCCCAAAAAATAACGAGCTAATTGGGAAATTTTCATTGGGGAGAATCCCTACTGTTGTTACCTGCAATTTTCTAGGCCTCAACAAAGAAGGAATAATGATATGCAAAGGAAGAGAAGAGAAGCTAAATAGAAGAAGGTGCCACCACCACTCCAAAACAATGTCATTGATGAAGGAGAAGAAGGGGAAGATGAGCAGTTTGAAGATAAAAATCAAGATAAAAATCATTTTGGGGAATTGTTGACAGAAGGTTTTTTAACTGAAGAAGAGTACTTAAATTATGAATATTATGATGCAAGTATTTTTCAGACAGAGAATGATTTAGGTTTTGATATAACAGAAGAAATATGCTAGTCTGAACCCAAAAGGACTATTGGTTTAAGGTCAGGACCAAAGCAGGTTGCACAAAACTCTAGAAAGAAAGCAGTTCTTCCTCCTAAGAAATCAGACAGTCAAACACAGGAAAAAGGGCATGACCAGGGTCATCCAAAAAAGGTTATTGAAGTTGAAGAAGTAAATAAGAATCAGTAGAATTTTAATTTCAAAAATGAGTTGTGCAAAATTAAAATTTTAATGCCATTTACTGAGTTTCTAAAAAATCCTGGTTATAAGAATTCAGTTTTGAAAATGATGGGTTCAACAACTAATCAAATACCATCAGATACAGTAAACCTACAAGAAGAACATCCTAGAATTTTCATTGGTTCTGCATTAGCTGACAAAACTGAAAACGATTCAAGTTCATCTCCACCTTTCTATATAACATTGACTGTCCATGATCAGATGATTCACAATTGTTTACTTGATTCTGGGGCTTCACACAATTTGATGCCTAAGGAAGTTATCGATGCTTTAGGGTTAAGTATCACAAAACCCTATAAGGATTTATATGGTTTTGATTCTAGGGCTGCTAAATGTTTGGGAGTAATTAAAGATATGGTGGTAAATTTAACACAGTTACCCATGAAGAGTCTCATCATGGATGTTGTGGTGGAAGATATTTCTCCTAAATTTGGAATGTTACTTTCTAGGTCTTGGGCTAAGAAGATAGGGGGTACCTTGCAGATGGATTTGTCATATGCAACAATTCCTGTTTTTGGAGGAGAAAATAGGAGGTTGTATAGAGAATTGTAGTTTGCTTATATTGTTACTGATGATAGGAATCCAACAAATCATTTTTTATATGCTGTAGAAAAGGATTTGGGATCTTGCATGTTACACTTCAATGATGACAATACAGCTAGTATGTTACAGGTGGAGAAGGTAAAACCGGTCAAGCATTCTGTAGAACAAAAAGATGAGTTGTGGCAAATGTATTTTGATGGATCCTCATCCAAGGAGGGATCAGGAGCAGGTATTTTGTTGATTTCCCCTGGTGGTGAATCAGTAAGTTTGATGTATAAGTTGGATTTTATCACTACAAACAATACAACAGAACATGGGGAATTTTTGTTGGGATTAAAGGCCGCAAAAGATATGGGAATTCAACAAATTTCTATCTATGGCGACTCCGAATTAGTTGTCCAACAGGTAAGGGACAATTATCAAGTAAAGCAGTATTTGTTGAAATTGTATAGGAATGAGGTTTGGGACATGACAAATAATTTCTTTATTGCATTTAACATTTCCTATATTCCGAGAGATCATAACCAGACTGCTGATTCACTTGCTCTAGCAGCTACTCATTTCAAGATTCCAAAAACAACTCATTTAAAGTATCCTATAGAAGTTAGGTATAGACCTTCAGTTCCTGATAATATCAAACAATGGAGGGTTTTTGAAGGTGAATTGGAGATTAAGATATTTTTAGAATTGACTGGTGAATTCTCTAATTCTTTAATTGATCAAGAGAAGGATGATGGAACTGAAAGTGCAGAGGAGTATGCTGAAAATGAAATTGCTGGTCATAAAATTATTGAGCTGAAAGGTAATTTTATTCCCAAGGGTTTAGTTCCCCTTGATAGGATTTTTTCAAAATATGATACTCCATTAAAACCAGCTATGCAGTCCTCAGAAGAGAATGTAATGGCCTGTAATATTGGTATAAAGGAGCAGCCCATGCTAGTGAAGATTTCCAAAGCACTTTCAGTGGAGCAAAGAGAAAGGTACATTAAACTGTTGAAAGAATATGCTGATATTTTTACTTGTTCATACGAATATTTAAAAACTTATGACACTAGTATTATTCAGCATAACGTGCCTCTAAAACCTAATGTAAAACCATTCAGACAGAAACTAAGAAGAATCAATCCTGCATTATTTCCTGTCATAAAAAAAGAGGTTAAAAAATTATTGGATGCAAAAATTATTGTTCCTCTTAGATACTCATCATGGCTAGCAAACTTAGTTCCTGTTAGGAAGAAGAATGGAGAGATAAGGTTGTGTGTATACTTGCGTAATCTGAATAGGTCCTCACTGAAAGATAATTACCCATTACCAAAAATTGAGCAAATATTGCAAAAGGTAGTGGGTGCTCAAAGGATTTCAATGGTGGATGGATTTTTTGGATATAACCATATTGCAATGCATCCATATGACCGAGAAAAGACAGCCTTCACTACCCCTTGGGGTACCTTCATGTATGACAAAATGCCATTCGGATTGATGAATGCTGGGGCCACCTTTCAAAGGGCTATGGGTATAGCCTTTGTTGGGGAGAAAGAGAAGTTTGTTGTAATCTAATTGGATGATATTACAGTCTTCTCATAGTATGATGAAGAGCATCTAAAGCACCTCAAACAAACTTTCTTAAAATGCAGAAAGTATGGTCTATCACTAAATCCAACAAAGTCACATTTTGTTGTGCAGGAGGGTAACCTACTAGGAAATTTGGTTTCAGCTGATGGGATCAGAATTGATCTAGAAAGAGTCAAGGCCATTCTAAAAATCAGTTTACCTAGGAGTAAAAAGGATGTGCAATATTTTATTGGGAAAATTAATTTTCTGCGCCGGTTTATACCAAATTTTGCTTAAACTATTAAATAGATATCAAGTATGTTGAAGAAAGATAATGAAGTGAAATGGACAACAAAGGCCAGGAATTCCTTTGAGAAGAAAAAGCAAACTCTTACAGAAGCACCGGTGTTAGTGAGCTCTGATTTTTCCAAAGATTTTTTGACTTTTTCTTTTGCATCACAGGACACAATAGCAGCTGTTTTGTAACAGAAAAATGATGAAGGATTGGAGCAGCCAATTGCATTTTTCAGCAAGACTCTCAGGGATTCAGAGTTAAATTACAATACCTTGGATAAACAAGCTTATTCACTGGTAAAAGCATTAAATTTTTTTAGAATTTATGTCTTACATTCAAAAGTCATGGCTTATGTTCCCAATGCTACCATTAAAGATATTTTGACTCAGCCTGATAGTGAAGGGAAATGAGGAAAATGGATTGCTAAAATAATGGAGTAAGATGTAGAAATCAATCCTACTAAGTTGGTGAAAGGACAAGGTCTAGCAAAGTTATTGGCTGATTCAAACTGTAAAGCTTTAGGCCTTCATCTGATGATAGATCAGTCTATACAGGAAGAATTACAAGTTGAGCAAGAGAAGGAAAAGATTACAGAGCAGTATGCAAAATATACATGGTATCCAAACATTGTTGATTTCTTATTGTATTTGCAATGCCCTGAACATATAGAAAAAAATACAGTTAGGTCACTAAAGTTAAAAGCTACTAAATATTGTTTATTAGATCAATAGTTGTGTTGGAAGGATCCAATAGGTATTTTGCTTAGATGTTTAGATAAGTCAGAGATTAAGGAAGTAATTTTAGAATCACATGAAGGAGCTTGTGGGGGGACACAAATACTAGAAGGCTACTGCTTATAAAATTATGAGGTCTGGATATTACTGGCCTTCATTGTTTTCTGATGTATATCAGTAGGTTAGAGCTTGTGTTCCTTGTCAGAAGTTTGATGGTAAACAAAAGGTTTTGTCTTTACCATTGAAACCCATTGTAGTCAATGCTCCTTTTCAGCAATGGGGTTTAGACTTCATAGGTGAAATAAACTCTACATCTTCAGGACATCATAGATGGATACTGACAGCTACTGATTTTTTCACCAAATGGGTGGAAGCCATTCCAACTAGAAATGCAACTGATAAGGTGATAATCAGTTTTATTTAGGAAAACATTCTTAGCAGGTTTGGCTGTCCAAAGAAGTTGCTAACTGATAATGCTAAAGCCTTTAAATCTAAAGCTATGATTACATTTTGTGAACAAAATGGGATTGTCCTAAAGCATTCAACACCTTACTATCCTCAAGGGAATGGGTTGGTAGAATCCACCAATAAGAATCTTATTCAAAGCATCAAGAAGCTGTTGATTCAAAATAAAAGGTCATGGGATTCCATGTTAAAATATGCACTGTTGGCAGACATGATATCAACTAAAAAATAAATTAGAACTTCTCCTTTTTAGTTGGTATATGGCATTGATGTGGGCTTTCCGGTTCAACTGGGTATCTCAGTGATGAAATTTTTTCAAGATAGTCTAGTGGAACCAAGTGATGTTCAAAGGAGAGTTTATGCACTGATTGAATTACAACAAGAGCATGAAGTCGTGGAGGAAAAATATCAAATAAATAGAAGGAATATTAAGGAAAGGTTTTATAAGAGGATAAAAGAGAATACTTTTTCTTATGGAGATATGGTACTAACATGGGATGCTAGAAAGGAACAGAAAGGTAAGCATGGTAAATTTGACAGTTTATGGTTTGGTCCTTTCATAGTTCTGAAGATTCTGGAGAACAATACCTTCATATTTAAGACTTTGGAAGGTGAGGAATTATCCAATCTAGTAAATGGAAGGTTCCTCAAACACTTTTACAGCTATTGAGGGTAAGAAGCTTGTCATTTCATTGTATATACCAGTGCGACAGATATTAAATAAAGACTCCATATCCCAATGGATGTTTTGCAGAGTAGCATATAGGTTTAGTTTAGTGGCAGAAGGCACTGATCTACAAGCCTCACAAGGAGGAATTCATCTCGTAGCAGGAGCCATATGTTATAGCTAGGTTTCGTTCTAGATTACATGTTATTTTCAAAGTTTTCATATTTCTTTTAATTTTGAGTTTGGTTTTGGGGTATTAGAATCATGAGCATATTTTTATTTGATTCCATGTCATTTATTTTCAAATTTACTTTATTTATTGGTTTTATAGTTTTAATGGGATTATTAGGTGTATATTTTTCTGAAAAATCAAAAAAGTCTATCATAAGGCTTGATCTAAGTTGAATCATATTATTTAACCCTTTGTTTTGGAGCCATTTGTAAAAAATATTTGTTAGAGAGATTCTTGTATTTCAAAAGGGAGGAACCATGAACTAAAGCGCTACAAGAAAATCGAGGCACTTAAAAAATTATAATATCAACTCGTTGGTTGTTCAAAATCGCAAATGATGGGGTTTTTACATGTGTAAAGAGAAAATGATACGTGTATAGACCTTGCAATCATTATGACTAATGTGCACAATAAGGTAAGGATTATGTAGGTAAATCGCAACTGTCTTGAGTCTCAAAGATTGGAAATTTCTTAAGCATTAATGATAGCACATCCATGGAGTTTGTTCAAATCTAGTGGCGAATTTGATGGGCATATGTGAAACTGAGAAGATCGTGGGTTCACCTTTTGTTTTTCTGATTTAATAAAAAAATATTAAATGACCTGGGTGTAATCGTGGCTGTCGAACATGGAACTGAGGAGGTTTGTTTGATGTGAATGAGGACAAGAGAGCGTATTTTTAGCATTACAAATCATCATAGTGATAGGTATGCAACAAGACACATAAAACGTTAACTAAATTGTGATTGGGATTGATAGAGGGATAATTCTGATAAGGGAAATTGAGAAATTACAAGTTATGGTCCTGATGTTTCTCAGCTTCGAGCCTGTTGCTATAGTGATATATTTTCGAGATAGTTTTTGCTATTTTTTGAAAGAAAGTAGTTAGGGTTTAGTGCAGAGAAATGAAGAGGAGTGGGAAAACCAATAGGGTCGAGCCTTCTGATATGGGTTGGGATAAAAGTTTTCCTGAATGTGCAAATTTTTTTCAGAAAGCAGACTGGTTTAAGTGTTTTGAAAAAATTGATGGTTATCATCCCGAAGTATCATATGGGTTCGCTCAAGGGTTAGAGAAAGATATAGTTATGTTCAATACCCTAAAAATTGAGTTAACTAGAGAGCTGATAGCAGAAGCAACATATATTGCCGATGAGGGTGAATTTTGGTTTTAAAAAGTACCATTTACCTTCAATTCAAAGGATTTCCTGCTACCTGAAGTTGTAGCAGATTGGGGCAAGGGTGTGCATTTATAGAATTTTAAACCTGAGTAAAGGGAACCTATTAATATTTTACAGATTTATATAACTTGTGAAGGTAGATTTGCTTCTGTCTTTAAGTATCATATCAAGTTTTTACAGCACCTAAACCAAGAATCGAAGATGAATCTCCCTTTCTTCTTCCTAAAGAGTCTGCAGAAAATGTCAAGTAGGGTAAAGGGACATCAAGATCATACTAAGCAATACATTTTCCATGATGGACTGATAAAGCTAATTATTTGTAATGTGCTTCAAAAAAAAGGAAAAACTTGGGATTACTTCTTGTTTTGGTCAGGGTTTCAGAGTGAAAAAGAAGACCAGTAAAAAAAGAGACAGATGAATAAACTTCACAGCCTGGTTAAAATATTGAAGAATGAAGACATTGTTGAGTTAGCAAAAGAGAATGCTCAAGTGGAATATTTAGCTCAAAATCTTGAAGAAGCTATAGCTGGAGAGCAGAGACAGATTGATGAAGATAACCAAATAGAAATTTCTGAAGATGTGGAAGAAGTCCAGGCAGCAGTTTTGGAACAGGAAGAAGAAAAAAAATCAATTGATCTTTATTAGGATGTCAATGATATCCAAGAAAACATGGCAGATGCTTCTGTTCCAGCCGAGATTGAAGTGGAGAACATACAGAATCCCAGTAAAAAAGCTAAAGGAAAGTCAATGGTTGAATTAAAAAGTGAAGGTGTACTAATTTCCAGTCTAAAGTTTCATGGTAGGTCTTATGCAATGATAGGTGAGTCAAATTGGAGACCTAAAACAAGACCAAAGAATAAGTTAAGACTGGATATGAAAAAGCTTTTGAATCCAAAGTTGGTTAAGGATAAGAATACTATGATAGATTCAGAAGACTCCTCATCTTAAGAAGATTTAAAATAAGATGAAGACCTGAATTCTGAGCAGGTAGATAATAAGAGAGAAGATTCAATGATTGAGAAGCCTTCTCTAGTGAAAGACACAGTTAAAGAGAAGTCCAAATATTTCAGTTTTAAGGGAGATAAATATCAAGAAGTTCCTGTAGCAGAAGCAGAGCAGCATGAAGAGGATGATGAGGCAATTTTAAGGAAATTAAATATCGCTTGGTTATCTGAGGAAGCTTCTTCTTCCAAGAAGGAAAGTTCATAGACTTAGAGAATGAAAATCTTCAGAAGATAGTTAAACAGTACAAGTATCAAATTGATTTTCTGAATGAAACAAATGAAGGTTTGGTCATGGAAAATAGGAGGTTAAGAGAAGATATTGAAGATATTAACAACCATTATCAAAAGTTAATTGTGGTTTCAAAGGAAGCGTTAAAAAGGAAGAGGTAGAGACAAAGCAAATTTGAAGAGTTAAAGCAGAAAATTCAAGATTTAACTCAATAGAATCAAGAACTTTCAAAGAGGGTTGAAGACTTGGAAGTTGAGCAACAAAGAACATTAGAGGAATTTTGAGGTCTAAAATGGGCATCCTAAGGAAAATAGTAAAATAATAGCTAAAATAATAAATAATAGTTAAAATAATAAAATAATATTTATTAATTTTGGAGGAAAAAAGAAAAAAACTACTTTTTGTGTTCATATTTTTGACATATCTCCCACTCACAAGAACTTATTGTTGGCATGTTTCCTTATAATTTCCATTTTAGACCCCAAATTTCCTCTAATGCCAGAAGAAAATCGCAAGCTCTGGAAGGGATAGCACTTCTGGCTGAAGTAGCTAAAAATGTTTAAAATATCATTTCTGATAGGTGTCATATAGTCAATTTTTGTAAAGAGAAATAATATATTTTGTAAAAGCAATCATTTTGTAGCAGTTTTGAGAGATGTACCTAGAAGTTAGTTATGTAGTTAAGTAATTGTTTTTTGTAGTTATGAGGACTTGACCTAAATGTAGTTAGGAAATTAAGAAACTATTTTTTGCAGTTACAAGGACTTGACCTAAATTTAGTTAGGAAATTAAGCAACTATTTTTTTTGGGGATTGAAGAATGATAAAAGAAAGAAATTAGATGGTAGGAGGGTTCTAGTTTTATTCAAGGGGAGGCTCAAAGGCTATTATGTCAAGCTAAGATCCAAGCTCTCATGTAAATTTCATGACTGATTATGATATATATTACTGATAAGGCCATATTATTTTCATTACTAGTTTCATTACTGGTTTGTTAAATCACTCAATGTGCAATTTCGTTTCTTGTATAATGTCTTATCCATGAAATGCTTGTAGGTTGTGGGTGAAACTCAGTTTCTTTTCTTTGTTCTTTCTGGTTTATTTGTTATATATGGTTCATCTTAGTCTCTGATTTTATATAATTTAGTACATGTTTTAGCTTGTTTTATGTTACCCTCTTGTTTATGAAAATTTTAGACCAAAAACAATACAAAAAGACAGTTTAACCTTGTTTCATTTTAGAGATTGTGTTGGCTTGTTCTTCTTGTGTTCTGGAACAATTTTTGGCACTAATAGAAGGGAAATAACCAAAGAGATATTTGAATTCCCCTTGTGTGAATTGATGATAAATTGTTTCCCATTTAGGGTCAAGTAGTATTGGCTTGAAATCCTGTCTTCCAGAAATCAATATTTGAGGCCCCAAGGAGCCTATCTAAGATAATATTGGAGTCCCTAGTAAGCAGTGAAGGAAGTAAAAGCTTATGTTGATGGAATTTAATTTTAACAAATATATTTACTAGTAGATACCATTGTTATCTATTGAATTTGTAACTAAGGACCTCCTGTGGTTCCTGACCTTTCGAAGCATTCTTTCCTGATATTTTTCCTTCCTTTAGCATGTACTTTGTTGGGTGGATTCTAACTGTCCTATAATTCATATATGTAAGATAACTTTTGCTTACACTATGAACTCTATGTATGCAAGGATATTTTTATTTTCAACATCCTCTTACACACACACACACACAAAGAGAGAGAGAGAGAGAGAGAGAGAGAGAGAGAGAGAGAGAGAGAAGGAGATTTGTTCCTATTTTTTTAATGTAATAGGTACAATAGAAATATATTTTCTAGTCTACTCCTACTAGCTATAGTTAACACCAATGTAGTTGATTGTGTGCCCTTGTATTATCTAAATTATTTAACAATAAGAGTGTAGATGGATTATTGGAATTCTTACATCGATTGTTACCACCTGAATCCACATTTCCAACAGAACAAATCCAATGTAATATTAGAATAATAAAAACGAATTCCCATACTTATGCTAAAATAATTAATCTTTTTGATTAATTTCCTAGGTCCTACACTAGCCAATTAGCATCCACTTACACCATTTGGTCAAAAATTTCCAAAAATTCCTCCAAGAGAGTTGTTAGCACCTGGCTCACACCATTGCTAATATTTTGAAAGAGACTGCCATATGGGACTAGTCCCATCCTGAAATGAAGGGAAGACAAGGTGGACAGGTGAAATCGAAGAGCAAGGCCCAAAAATGTGACTGAATTTGGCATACCCTGAAAATAAACGACGCAAGCGCATGGGAAAGACAGATCGACGACGGGGAAATTTTTTCGTTGATAAGAAGATGCACGATCTATGAAACTGCAGAGGACAGTGAAATTTGTACTCCCCTCAAACATCGATGACTGCGATCCTCCAAATCTCATGATCTACGATGGGAACACGATTCACGAAAATAACATGCAAGACAGTTAGCAGGATAGAGCGTTGCGAAGGGATAATAGAGCCCACGCATATGGATGGCCAAGATTTGATGGCGCACATGATCTGCGATGAAAACAAGTTTCACGTGGAGGAAGTGCACAATGGTTACCGAAGGATTCTGTTGTGATATGCTCAGAGGCCCCGCATCTCTCAATGACAGAGATATGATGCGGCCTAGATCTATTGTGTATAGCGTCTTCGTCGACGAAAGGTGCAGGGAGATTAACCAGGGTAACTATCATGAAATTGTGTAAAGGGCCATAAAAGGTGACGACTAATCTCTGTGCAGATGATATCTATGGTCAAAAGCATTGCCCCGCGACACAAGGTGCTTGAGGGAAAAGGGTCAGAATGGATGCAAATCTCAGTTGAAGTGTGGGAAAGATTCAGTGACGCGGGTCATTCTTGAGCAAATGAAACCTTTAGGAAGAGCTTGGGTGTCACCATCAGAGCAAGAGAGAGAGCATCTCTTATTCTGCGTTGTCATTTTGGGTCCAGCATGGCTACTGTATTGTAAGGATGATTTTGAGTAAAGAATCATGGTGGGCCTGCCACCTCAGAAAGATGTTAGGATTTGAATGATGATCCAAGATTTAATTCCCTTTTTTTGTAACAAAATGGGGCTTTGTTTTGAGGTTGGTCCCGCGAGCCATGGAATCATAAATAAGACCTCAATTGATGAGGAAAGGGTTGAAATTTTCATTTAGAAATCATTCTGCTCTCGTGTTGTCTCTGTAACTCCCTTAGAAGTATTAATGAGAAATATGCTCCCGTGTTTCTAAGATTCATCATGGTGGTTGCATTCACTATGTGTTTCCTGTTTATCACTTTCATTTTGTGTATGTTTGCTAATGAGCTCTAGATTAATATACAAGGAATTCACTCTCAGTTAAGTGCTCCTCGTATCAGACGTTGCATTTGTTATTGTGCTCTGGTAAATGCTTTGGAATTCATCTCCTATGCTCCACTGCAGATACTAGCCTTTGTTGTTTATTCTACTAAAGGCGGTGCAAGAGATTCATCCACAGATATGTGCCTCTTGTTTCGCTAGGATTTTCTCCTTTTTTCCTTACCACCCTTTCAAGATATTTGACTATCTGTGCTGCTTACTTTGCCTCAGAATATAAAGGAAATTCCCTTTCTCATTTTTTCTATAATACCCTTGATTGATTTGGGATTTGACTCCATTGCCCAATGATTTTCCTGTATGTCTATTCTGCTATTTGTTAAATCTACCAACACCCCATTCCCATTAGAAATTTGGCCTTCTGCAAGCTATCCAAAGCTTTATGTATATGTGTTTCTTTCCTTTGTGACAAGAGAGAGCCCTCTCTAACTATATTGGCTAGAATATAGTCTAAAGTTGGTTGAAATGGTTGTCCCTGCGACTTCCTGCAGCAACCACGGGAAAATTACAGGTTGCTAACATCTTGGTGCCATTGCTGGGGAGCCTAATTGCTATTATCTCCTCCAGAAAAAATGACACTATTTCAGTTCTACGACCCAGTTGAGCAGCTAGTCCTAGACACACAATTGGTTGCGCATGCTCTGGAGACTCCACGAAACTGTGAAAGTGACCCCATTGGGAAATACTGGTGACTAGAAGAACCCATATGAGAAAGAATCCTGATGCAGAGTCCTTCCAAGAAGTATTCGATCTTGAAAGTTTGATCTGAAGGGCCATCAGGCTGCAGAGGTTAGTCAGGAATTTGTCTTTTCTCGTTGATAGTGCTATTTCTATTAGCGATATATCTGAACGTTGTAATGAGGAGTGTAGGATAGCCTTGCCCAGAACTAAATCTGAATCTGGTCTCTCTGACCTAGCATCCAACACCTCCGCATTTGACTTTCCCCGCATTGCATGGTCACCCCAGACTTCAGGGCCCCTAGGTGGGGGTTTTCTGTACCTGCCAAACCTCGAGTGCCTTATGTTCACCGCTGATCAATCCTTGTCAAATGTTGCCATCACAAGGTAATTTCCCTTCATGCTTTTGTCCCCCACTACTTCTAAACAAAATCAACCTTCATCTCCGAATTTTGCCACTCCCTGCCACCTTTCTATACCTCACAACTTATTGATTCCTATCACACTAGTCCCAACTCCTTTAGTAAACCCTGTTATACACCCAAGGATGGAATTTTTTTTTCTCCTATATGCCTTCCTATTGTTTTGCATGACCTCCCATTGGGATAATCCACCAGGCTCGGGAATTTCTATGGAGAAAGAGGGTATTCGACTGAAGAACATCTGGGGTGGTTTTCAGACTGGGTCGATCTGGAAGAGGTAGACCATGACGATGTTAAGGTCATTTTATTTTCCTAGACCCTTGTTGGAGAAGCGAGGAAATGGTATAAAAACCTCACAGATGACTCTATTCTGAGCCATCAAGCCTTTAAAGATGCCTTCAAAGACAAATGTGCGGATCAAAAGAACCCCAAGCAATATCTCTCCCAGTATCATTCCATGAGGAGGAAGGAGATCGATTCTGTCCAAGAATTCTCGGACAGGTTTATGAAGGTGTAAAATTCTATCCCTGCTCAATTTAAACCTGCCATAGGCTCTGCCCAACTTCAATATGTAGAATCTTTCGATGGTGAATTCTCCTTATGGCTAAGTGAAAGAAGATCAACCTCCTTGGTGGCTATGATGAAAAACGCCATAGAAGTGGAGGTGAACCTAGTCATTTCAAGAAAGAATAAAATAAATGAAGGGGAATGACGAAGAGAGGAAGGGGAGAGAAAGGTTGACAAAGATATTGAGAAGCCCTCCACCTCGAGCTTGCAAGAGGCCAGAATTGACACAAAGCTGAGAACCATGGAAAGAATGATGGAGAGGCTCTCTATAGATGGTAGACCCTCTCCCAGGGAGAATCAAGAACAACAAAACAAGAACCAGAATGGTAGAAGGCCTCAAATTGTCCAGAATAGGCAGAGAAATCCTCCGGATCCACCTGTCAGACCTCCATTCCAAGATAATTTCGTGGATCAGGAGGGGGAGAATAAAACTGAGGAAGAAATACGTCAGCTGGATACCAAGTCTCCTACTACCTTCCTCACTAAGGAAGAACATGACAATGCTTCCCTGGAAAGAGGAGAGACACCTCCAGACAAGACAACTGATTTCAAGAGAGGGTACCGGCTTGATGTCCTAGATGCACATAGACAAATCATCTTGAGGAATAGAGATGTCTCGGTCGTGAAGAATAAGGAAGCAGGGAACAAATATTCCACCAACAAGCCTAAAAATGACCCCCCTCCTAGAGATATCCCCAAGAATGCTCCTGAGCCCATAGGAAAGGAACAAAGGGAAGACAATCCCTAGGGCCCTAATCAAGGACAGACTTCTTTCAGCCTGGAGGGTGAATTTGCAAAGATTAAAATCTCAGTCCCCCTCACTGAGCTGCTAAAGAATTCTAAATATCATTCCAAAATTTCCACAGTTTTGAAACATCCCGGGGAAATATCCACCATATCAGATAGCTTGAATTTCCAATATGATAAGCCCACCATCTTGTTCGTCCGCCATGTAGATGAACCCATCGATGAAGAAGACGCCCCTTTCTATGTTAGGCTAAACATACATAATTCCATCCTACACAACACCATGCTCGATTTAGGAGCCTCTCACAGCTTGATGGCTAGAAGGATCATGGATCAACTAGGATTGGAAGTGACTAGACCCTAGAAGGATATTTTCTCTTTTGATTCCAATAAAATCAAATTCCTAGGCCTCATCAAATGCTTGGTCATCTCTCTTGCTCAAATCCCTGCTAAGACCCTGGTCATGGACGTGGTGGTGGCTGGCATTCCTCCGAAGTTCAGAATGCTACTATCTAGATCTTGGGTGTCCAAGCTCAAAGGCACCCTCTAGATGGACATGTCGTATGCTACCATTCCCATATTTGGGATACAAAGGATACTTTTCAGAGAAAAACAATTGGCATATATGGTGACCAATGCTGAAAGGCCACAAAAACCACCCCATATACTCACTGGACACAGAACTGGGATCTTCTATTTTCTTCACTGAAGATGATGAAGACAATGAATGTTTCTGGAACGCTTCCTTCATTCCTACTCAGGAGGAGTTAGGCGGGGTATGGAACGTGTACTTTGATGGGTCAGTCTGCAGATAAGGAGCAGGGGCTAGGCTGTGGATGAGACCTCCAGGAATACGAGCTTTGAGTTACTCTTACAAATTGGTGTTTGATTGCTTGAACAATGAAGCAAAGTACGAATCTATGGTATTAGCTATTCTGGAATTAAAGGAGCTCCAGGTCAAGAGGGTGGCATTACATGGAGATTCCAAGTTGATTATCAAGAAAATGACCGATGAATATTAGGCTAGGCATCCCCGAATGAGGACCTACCAAAAATGCCACCCAAGAACTCATAGAATGCTTCAAGAAATGCAGTTTCAATCTCATTCCTAGAGTACAAAACGGCATGGTGGATTCCCTGGATACCTCGGCAGCAGCTTTGAATGTCCCCACACATCCTATAGGGAAATATGAAATTTAGGTGAGGCACAAACCTTCTGTACCGGACAATGTGAAGAGCTGGAAAGTGTTCGAATATGATAAAAAATCCATCAATTCCTCACCCTCGCTGGGGAGTTTGAGGTATCAGTTGTCGATGAAGAAAATGAATTTCGGGAAGAGATCTCCCCCACTCAAGGGCCTTTACAAAACCAAATGGTAGGTTTGAAGGAATTAATCCGGGATGAGGAGGTTATAGCTGGTAATAAAACCAAAGATGACGATGAGGAAAATATTTGGGAGCCTGAATTGCAGTAATCTGAGGTCCATTAGGGATACGAGAACAACCTATGCGACAAAGAAATTCTGCAGCTAAAGGGAAATTCAATCCCTAGATGTCTGGTCCCTCTCGAGAAACTCTTCTACCCTGATGATGTAGCTCGAGAGCCTCAATTAGTACTGAAATATGAATATGTTGAGGAAGTGAATATTGCGATAGAAGATTAGCCTAGGATCATCAAAATAACAAGGACCTGTTGGCACCCCAACAACTCCCCTTGATTTTACAAAAATCAAGGGACCCCCATTAGAATTTTGTAAATACTTAGCTTGTGAGGTTCTTCTATTTTTTTCTTTCTTGATTTAGTTAGTTGTTTGATGATATCCTTTTTGACCCTTGGTTTTCTGCATCACCCTCCCTTTAACTTGGTTATGATGGAAGATTATTCGAATGGTGATCGTTTGCTTTCTCAA
>LPNX010135361.1:4479-104370 GCA_001517045.1 Pseudotsuga menziesii | reverse complement strand
GGTTCATGGATTAAGAAAACATGGTTAATTTTTCAAATTTTTCATGGATAGTTAAAGTGAGAATGCATGTATGTAAAAAAGAACTTTCGATTGTATAATTTGTTTTTCTTTCAATATTTTGTGAGCATGTGTTAGTTGGACATCAAACATTTTAAATTGGTGTGTTTTAGAGAGATTACTTATCCAAAACATAAAGCCTCACCATCATACTCATAAAAGCTCTTTTCAAAAGAACAATCATATTTATAAAACCTTAGTTATGCTACGAGTGAATTTAAGATTGCTTTTTATTCATGATTTTCATTACTTTAAATGAATACCTTTTAAAATAATAAAGTGTATTTTTAAAAGAGCTTTACGTAAGTTATGGTTTATATCATGGATTTGTAATATATAACATGCATTTTTTCATTTTTAGCATCTCGTAAAGGTATCTCGTATCTTTTGCCGGGATATTATCTCCTAGATTTGATTAGATTTCAAATTTTAATAGGTCGGCAAATGTCAGTTTATAGGGAAGCAACACTTTAACAAATTGAGGAATAATTTATTTGGAATGCTGTTACATGCAGGTCGCCATAATTAATTATTTCAGTCCCCATCAACGCACGTTATTTGTGATGAGTTTACGAAGAGAAATGAAAGAATCATCACATTATTATTGTCATTAATGACGGTTGCATACATCGTTTTGTTTGAAAACGAGCAACATCATTATATTTATTTATCAATTTGTGAAATCTATTAATGCGATAGAATTTTACATTTGAATATTGTACTAATAAAATAACAAACCACCAGGTCATCGAAATAATATTTCCGCTGATTGCTTAAGTATTTGTATTTGATCTTAAAAGAATAAACGTAAAATTTGTTCAGATAAAGGAAGATAAATTTCATCAAAGCATATTGCTCCATTTGTCTGCAAAAAAAAATATTGTGAGAAGAGGTTGTTGAGCGAGAATCGCAAAATTTGGAAGATCACAGGGACACTCATTAAGTTGGGATTTTTCCACTAGTCTTTTATTCATTCGATTAAACCATTAGTTAATGAAAGATCGCCTTGTTTGTAGAGATAACAATTATTTGTCCACACAAATCATGGCGCCTTTTTCGGGTATTGAAGAAACAGTTATATGATATTTTCCAGCTCGTATAACACATGTCCATCCAAGATTTCATCAAGAGAATCATTGTAATCCTGTCAATAGGTCGTTGAGATATCGTTTTACTTCATCACCGAAATATATGAGAATCAAATATAATAGATATCCTGAATTTCGAGAGTTACACGCCAAAAATATTATCAGTTGCCGGAGCATTCTTATCTCGCTCTATTTACCTAGAGTTTTCACCTGCGTGAAAAGGAAGTCAAGCATCTGAAATACTCAAAAATAAATTCATCTTGATGTTATCACTTTCCCATTTTATTCTTATTTATGGTATGCATTTCATTTTTGGGATTTGATAAGATATCGTATTTTTTGTTTTGCAGGTAATTTTTTTGGATTCACTGTAATACTCAGAAATGTAATATCGTAGATAATAAGAAGCCTCGGTTCGCTGGAAACTGGGAGAACATTTTTTATTTTATCATTTATATTTTTATTTTTAACCTGTGTAACTTATGTTTAATGAGCAGATTCGTTATAGGTATTCCCGTCGTTTTTCAGGAAGCGATTTTCTGCAGTGAACTGCGCGCAATCTAAGGCGAAAATTAAAATTCCGGAACATGGGTTTTTTCCAGAAGATCCCCATTTACCAGACTCGTGAGGAATTTGCTGAAAAAAATGAACGGTTTGGGATATTTTCGGGGTGCTTTGGACACGTTTTTTCATAAGTGCGCCCAGCTACGAAATTGAGGAGGTTTCTGTTGGGAATTGTTTTATTTAAACAACAAATTTCTGTTTGCACAGAGGAGGTGGGGTCTCTGTAGAGTAAAGAAAAATGTTATTCTCTGAAATTCCATTTTCTATTTTGTAGACTTTGAGATCTGAAGATAGAGGAGAGACTGCTGCCGCCAGAAGAGGATGGAGTGTGTGAAGAAAACTCATTTGAAATATATTTTGTTACTAGCACTACATCATACTTGAAGCTGAAGCTTTTATGTGAATGATACTGGACATCTGCAAATGATACTGTGACTGGTATTTCATTTTTGGATTTATATATATATACATATATTTCAGTTTGTTGTCTTCTGTTTATATATGAACTCTGTGTGCTGTGACACATTGATGTTTAAATATTTTTCTCACTTTATCATCTCAAGTTAGTTGTTGAATAAATATTTCATTATGGTTTTGTTTATTAGTGTGTTCACTATAAACATCAGTTTTAATGATATACTTTTCTGTTTATTTAAAATTTCATTTGTATGTTAACTGTAAATTTTAAATAAGCATTATTTCAAATTCAAATGACTGTCTTGATAGTTAATTATTAATCAGTTTTGGAAGTTGAAGTTGACTGTGTGTTTATAGGTTAAATTTCATTTCTATTATTACATAGCAGAGTAACTTTTGTTATAATTTAAATATGTTTGTTTAGATCATACTTCAGTTTTCTGTTATTGATTAAAAATTAATATAGTCTTAAAATTGCTCTCAGCTGAGATAGGGTTAAATAGGATAGTTAGATTAATTAGTTTTAAATTTTATTTTATTTTTAATTAGCACTGTTAAATCATTCTGCATACTATAAGTAAGTTTTCATATTTAGAAAACTTCCCAAAAAATCGAAGTCTTTCCTTAAGAAAGCAACCTTAGGATATTTTAGGTATTTAGGTAGGATAAGTATTAGAATAGGTTAGATTTTGCTGGTTTTAAGTTCTCCTTACGAAACAAACTAGCTGGTAGCAGGACCATAACCTGCGAGGTTTTGTTAAACCAAACATACCGGACGCTGCTCTAAGCTGATTGTGTGGACAAAACCTCCTTATTGGCCCTGATTCATAAAATCAGGCCAACAGGACTCTCTCGCCGGAAGCCAAACAAAGATATATCTCACTGATGAAGGAATATTCAGATGTGTTTGCTTGGAGTTACAAGGACCTCAAGGTTTATGACACCCGCATCATCCAGCATACTATACCGATCAAGAAGGAAGAGATTCCATTCAAATAGAATCTTAGGAGGATGAAACCCAAACTATTTCCCCTAGTAGAAAAGGAGACCAAGATGTTGTTCGAAGCCAAAATTATTGTGGCCCTCCGATTCTCACGTTGGGCGGAAAATCTAGTTCTTGTTAGAAAGAAGAATGGGGAAATAAGAATCTGTATTAACTTCATAAAGTTGAATAGGGTTTCTCTGAAGGATCATTACCCACTCCCCAAATGGACCATATCTTGCAAAGGGTATTGGGTTCACAGATGATCTCCACACTAGATGGTTTCTCAGGTTACAACCATATTGTGGTTCATCTAGATGACCAAGAGAAGATGACATTCACCACTCCTTGGGGAACCTTCATGTATGCTAAAATTCCATTTGGACCGATGAATGCAGGCGCAACCTTTCATAGGACCATGGACATATTATTCACCGATGAAAAAGACAAAATCCTGGTCATCTATCTGGATGACATCACTGTTTTCTCCAAGTCTGATGAAGAACATGTCTCCCACCTATTGAAAACATTCAAGAAGTGTAGGAATTTTGGCATATCCATGAATCCTAAAAATTCGTTCTTTGCTATGAAGGAAGGGAATTTGTTGGGGAATATAATCTCTCAAGAATGCATCAGGATAGATCCTAAGAGGGTCAAGGCTATTAGAAAAATAGATCTCCCTCGGAACAAAGCAGAAGTTCAATCATTCCTTGGAAAGGTAAATTTCCTTAGAATATTTATAGATGAATTTGTTGAAATAGTCAAATATATAACTAACATGCTAGGAAAGGACCAAGAAATCAGGTGGACGCCCGAATCCAGAAAATCCTTCAAAGGCATAAAGAGGGCCATAGCCGAGGAACCTGTTCTCGCAAGACTAGATTTCTCCAAATACTTCCTCATCTTCTCATTTTCTTATAAGCACATGATGGTGGGAGTGCTGCTGCAAAAGAACCACAAAGGATATGAAAAACCCATCACCTTCTACAACAAGAATTTGAGGGATGCTCCTTTGAAGTATAGCATCCTAGAAAATCAGACATATGATCTAGCGCATGCCTTAAAGGATTTTAGAGTGTACATCCTACATTCCCATCTGATATCCCACGTGCCCACCAGCACTGTGAAAGACATTCTGACTCAACCAGATTCAGAGGGACGGAGGGGAAAATGGATAGAAATATTGCCCGATTATGATATGGAAATCAATCCCACATAGTTGGTCAAGGGGAAGGGGTTAGATAAAATTATGGCCCAGTCCAGCTGCGACACTCTCAGCTGCACATGATCACTGAGTTGTTAGCTGATGTGCAAGAGCCTCATAGAAAGCTTGATCCCCCAATAGGTGAGCACTTTCTATCATCACCATGGTATGCTGATGTCATTTTTGTCCTAAAGCATTTGCAGGCTCCGTAGTGCATGGATAAAACTAGCCATATTCCTAAAAAAGAAAGCAACATGATTCTGCATCCTAAATGAGAAGTTGTATTGGAAAGAGCCTGGGGGAATTTTGCTGAACTGCGTGGACAAACATGAGGCCAAGAGACTCATTGAGGAATTTCACGTAGGGTAATGTGGAGGGCATTACTATTGGAAAACCATAGTAAACAAAATTATGAGGGCAGGATTCTACTTGCCTACGATATACTACGACACCCATAAGAAAGTAGCGGCTTGCCATAAATGTCAGATTTTTGAAGGCAGGAGAAAATTGGTGTCATTTCCCTTAAAGCCCATCCAGGTTGAAGCCCCTTTCCAGCCATGGGTGCTAGATTTTATCAAAGAAATCAATCCTCATTCTTCATGGTAGCATAGATGGATCCTAACCGCCATTGATTACTTCACAAAATGGATCGAGGCCATCCCCATAAGACATGCCACCGAAACAGTAATCATACAATTTTTGGAGGAGCATATCCTATCTAGGTTTGGTGTTCCCAAGAAAGTAATCACTGATAATGCTCTAGAATTTAAGTCAAAGAAGATGATCGCATTCTGTTTCAAATACCAAATACAACAGGGGCATTCCATATCCTATGACCCCTAGGGGAATGGACTGGCGGAATCCTCAAACAAGAGTCTCATGAGGATCATAAAGAAGCTGCTGCAAGAAAACAAGAAGGATTGGCACACTAAGCTAATTCATGCTTTGTGGGATGACATAATTAGTGTGAAGAAGTCTATAGGGACCTCACCGTTCTAGCTGGTCTATGGTTCAGAAGTATTTTTTCCCAATTCCCTGAGCTTGCCAGTGATCAGATTGTTGTAAGAAGCAGACACGGAGACTCACCCTACCTAGAGGAGGATGTATCAGTTAGTTGAGCTACAATAGAAAAGGGAGCAGATTTTCGACATGACCCAAGTTTTCTAGGACAAGATGAAAGAAATATGCGACAGAAGAACCAAACTTGATGATTTACAAGTAGGTGACATGGTGTTGCAGTGGGATGCACTCCACGAGGATAAAGGGAAGCATGGAAAGTTTGACCACCTATTTTAAGGCCCATACAAGATCTCTACCTTCAAGGGAAATAATGCTTATGTGTTGGAAGAAATGGAAGGTGGATTGGTGTCTGGAGATTCGGTTAATGGGAGGCTCCTCAAACATTACTTTTTGTAGGAGAAATCAATCCCATTGTCATTGTATATACCATTTTCTTCGTCTTTTAAAATATCACATGTGTGGATGGCTCTCTGACAAGATGTAAATCCCGAGGTAAAGGCAGTAAGGTCTTCAAGGGACGCCATCATCAAGTTTGTTTTTATATAAATTTTGGAGTTGCAGGAAAGGCTGGGGCGGCCCAATGGATAAGACACATGGCCTACGTAGTTCTTTGCTACCTCATAGGGAGGATAACATCCCCGAGTTGGAGTCACTGTTAGCACCTGGCTCACACCAGTGCTAATATTTTGAAAGGGACTATCATATGGGATTGGTCCCATCCCAAGCTGAAGGGACGACAAGGTGGACAGATGAACTCGAAGAGGAAGGCCCAAAAATGTGACTGAACCCCACAGACATTGAAAATAAATGACGCGAGTGCATGACCAAGTCAGAGCGACGGGGGGGAAATTTTCACCGATAAGAAGATGCGTGGTCTATGAAACTGTGGAGAATTGCAAAATTTGTACCTCCCATCAAACATCGATGACTGCGATCCTCCAAAGCTCAGGATCTATGGCGGGAACACAATTCACGACGATAACATTCACGATGGTTAGGAGGATAGGGTGCTGCGAAGGGATAGTAGAGCCCACACATATGGACGACCAAGATTTGATGGTGCATGTGATCCACGGTAACAATAGGTTTGGAATGGTGAAAATGCAAGATGGTTACCAAAGGAGGCTATTGCGATATGATCAGGGGTCCCACATCTCTCAACGATAGAGTATGATGTGGCCTAGATCGACGGTGTATAGGGTCTTCGTTGATGAAAGGTGGAGTGAGGTTAACCACGGTAATGATCACAAAATCGCTTAAAGGTCCACAACATGTGATGGTTTATCTCTACACGGATTATATCTACGGTTAGAAGTAATGCTGCATGATACAAGGTGATCGAGGGAAAAGGGTCAGCACGAATGTGACGCTCAGTTGATGTGTGGGAAAGATTGAGTAACGCAGGTCATGATTGAGGAATTGAAACCGTTAGAAAGAGCTTGGGCATCACCATCAGAGCAAGTGGGCGAGCGTCTCTTATTTTGTGTTTCCATTTTGAGTCCGGCGTGGCTACTGTATTATAAGGACGATTTCAAGTAAAGAATCATGGTGGGCCTGCCACGTCAGAAAGCTGTTAGGATTTGAATGATGATCTGAGATTTGATTCCCTGTTTTTTTAATAAAATGTGGCTCTGTTTTGGGGTTGGTCTTGGGAGCCATGGCATTATAAATAATACCTCAATTAATGCGGAAAGGGTTGGAATTTTCATTCAGAGATCATTCTTCTCTCATTTTGTCTCGGTAACTCTATTGGAAGTATTAATGAGAAATATGCTCCCTCGTTTCTAAGATTCATCAAGGTGGTTGCATTCAGTCTCTATTTCCTATTTATCACTTTCATTTTGTGTATTTCTGCTAATGTGCTCTAGATTAGTATACAAGGAATTCACTCTCAGTTAAGCGCTCCTCATATAAGATGCTGCATTTGTTATTGTGTTCTGGTAAATTCTTTGGAATTCATCTCCTATGCTCCACTGCAGATACGATCCTTTGCTGTTTATTCTACTAAAGGCGGTGCAAGATATTCATCCACAGATAGGTGCCTCTTGTTTCACTGGTATTTTTCTCCTTTTCCCCTTACCACCCTTTCAAGATATTTGAATTTCTATGCTGCTTACTTTGCCTTAGAATATAAATGAAATTCCCTTTCTCATTTTTGCTATAATACCCTTGATTGATTCGGGATTTGACTCCATTGCCTAATGATTTTCCTATATGCCTGTTCTGTCATTTTTTAAATATATCAACACCCCATTCCCATTAGAAATATATCCTTCTGTGAGCTATCCAAAGCTTTATGTATATGTTTTTCTTTCATCTATGACAAGAGAGGGCCCTCTTTGACTATACTGTATAGAGTGTAGTCTAAGGCTGGTTGAAATGGTTACCCTTGTGACTTCCTGTAGCAACCATGGGAAAATTACAGGGTGATAACAAGAGCACTCATAAGATTTTGGATAAGATTATGACAACTCAACAAACTTCCCAGTTTAGTAAGTGTGCATTCCTGGCTTATTGTAAGTTTGACTGCTTTTTAGCAACTTTTAAGGAAAAAGGTGAAAGCTAGTCACATGACAGCTGCCTTGTTTTTTGCACAACTCATCCCCCATATTTTTCTCTCCTAAAAGCATGAGTATATTTAATTTCCATAATTTATCAGCTAATACACCTCATTGATCCAATTCATGACCTTCTTGACTGGTTTGGAAAGTGTTTTATGCACATAGGGGATATTTTTGACTTTTTGTAAGCCTAATTTTGTGAGGATTCAACTTGCCTCTTTAGAAATTCAAATATCTAATGTAATTATATATTTGGAAATCCTATTAATTTATAAGGTCGGATGATGTAAACTTATTCAATGCAAGTTTTTGTTATGCACCAATTTCAGTCTCCAATTTGAGTGGATCTATGCATGTTTTTCAAGCATTTTTGTGATTTCAATTGATATAAGCTTGGGCTTAATTTTCACATGGTATTAGAGCCTCTATAATTTGATTGTACTTATCTCTTATTTCTTTTGCAATACTGACATCACTCTCCTAGGGAGAGCATTCATTCTGTTCAGGGAGCAGTTGTTGAAGAAATGGATAAATATCACCATATCATCTTGAGTACTCCATTCAACTACTCTGAATGGAAGGAACAGATGGGGAATCTAATGAGGATCAAAGGCCTCTTCAGAGTGACCATGGAAACTAAGGCTGAGCCCAATGTAGCATCAGAGAAGATCAAGTGGCACAACATGAGCGATGAGGCGTATGGTCTCTTGCATCTTGACATTTCCAGAGACCTTCTTTTCCATATAGATGGATTGACATCACTAAATGAAGTATGGGAGAAAATACAAACCTTATTTGGAAAGACAAATAAAATCAAGGGACATTTACTAGAGAATAGCTTGTCTCACTGAGTCCAAGAAATTTCAAGACCTTACAAGTCTATGTTGGGTCACCCAAATGTCACATCTTCATCCTATTTTCCTTTCACCATTCCTCACATCCATCCCTATTCATCACTTTATTAACCATTCCTCATACCATTTTCATAAATAAATATGGGTTCACCTTATTATTTTCCAATATATTCATTTAAATTATGTTAAGAGAATTTATGATTAAAGATTAGAAAGTTAACATATTTTCATTTATATCTCAAAGTTGTGTGAGATTTGTAATGTGTAGGAATATATGAATATTTTCAACAAAAGGATTATCCAAAAGATTTTCAAATATTTCCTCTACCATTTGAATATTTGAAGGAGATACTTATTCAAGTTTATTCAAAGGAGAGGATCATGGAAATATGGATAGAATATCTCATCCAATATTTGTGAGGTTAAGCGATAAATATTTTGTAATTATGCAAAATAGGTTGAGAGAAAAGTGGATCTACATTTATCCTCTTTTCAAAGCAACTCATGTATAAATAATATTGATCTCTCTTTATTTGGGAGTAGAGGTCTCTTTAGTGGTGTGGAAATAGAGAAATAATTTATGTAAAGTCATTTAGTAGGAATTAGTCATGAAGTTGAATTGGGTTGCTATGTAATGGATTGATGGTTTAATACAAGTATTTTCATTTTTCCATATTGATTTTGATTTCTTTATTATGCATTAGTAGTGCTGATTTTATGTGATCTCACATTTCAAATGTTGATTGTTTTGGATTAGTTTATTTCATGTAATTTTATTCTTTTCTTAGTTAAGTTTATTTCACGCAATTTCACGCTTTCCTAGATTTAAATTCCATTTCAGTTGTGTGTGTTTTCTTTTCGAATATTAGATGAAATTAATATTAGTTTGACCCTGCATATATTTTGCATGTACCTCACAAGTTTATGCTCTCCTCGGGTTGACAATTTAAATCGTTGGGTATGTTATTAATTGTTTAATATTTTTCACCAACATTTTGGTGTTGTTGCCGAGGAGGTTCTAAAAGGGGATTGGAGTTTAGGGAGCTAGACAAGTTGCTTTCATATTACACATCAAGGGGGAGGGGAAATGATAAGACGCAAGGATGACTTCACCACAAAATTTATGTGGTGTAACAGCCTGACGCATCCACTTTGGTGGGTCACCCCAAAGACTTATTGTTTCCTTTGCATGAAAATAAGTTTCTTATTCGTAAGCATGTTCATTTTTTACCGCAAAGTATGAATTACTTTTCTTGCAAGAGTGTTTAATTTTCGTATAGGAAGCGTTTTTTCATTTTTCTGCAAGAGTATTTCTTTAATGCGAGTTTGTTTTTATGCAAGTGTGCTTTTAATTTAGTTTATTATTTTGTATTTGATTTACCTTTTTTTTAGTGTAAGTTTGGATTGCTTTCATTATGTGCTAGATTTGATTTCTGATTTGGTACTGTTTCATACTGCTTTGTACTGTTTTCTACCATTTTTTCATTTGTAGCATTTAATTTGGTTATCAGTAAGATGATTTTATGATGAGTATCAGTTTGGAACAAATCACTCAGATCCTAGTAAAAGGTAGGATCTCTTCTTCTCAAGGAGAGGAGATCTTGATAGTAGCCAAAATCATAACCACTCCTCGAGAAGCGAACGGAGAATCAACATTTGAAGAGTTCTATACATCTGATGGGGAACAACTATTCTAACAAGAGATTGAGGAGGATAAAGAAGATATTTTGAGTGATCTAAATTAGAACAGAACTCAAAACTATGAAAGTTTCATTGAAAGGTGGTTTCAAGCAAGTACCAGGTTATTTCAAAATTTTCCTTTTTAGTTCGTTAAAATACATTTCCAACAGCCAAATTTGCATAATTTTGTACATGTTAGATTTCATTTCACAAAATAAAAAATGAATCTTTGTCTACTTTTGTTACGGGAAAGGTTACATTGGCAATTTCATTACACTTAGATGATTGTAAATTCTAACTAGTTTAGAGTAGGTAGGTTTTAATTTTAGCTATGAATAAGTGTGCGCAATTTAAAGTTAGAAAGTAGGATGCTTTAAAAATATTTTTAGAAGTAACGACAATATATATATATATATATATATATATATATATATAGAGAGAGAGAGAGAGAGAGAGAGAGAGAGAGAGAGAGAGAGAGAGAAGTAATGCAAATATATATATGCATTAAGAAATATTTTCTTTTAAATATAGGAACAATTTAAAATAATAATAAAATTGAAAAATACAACAATTTCTCTGTGCTTTCATCTTTCATCCTTAACAATTATGCAAACAAAACAATAAGAAAAAAAAATAGTTTGAATTAAATAAAAACACATGTTAAAAAAATAGAAAACAACAAAACACATAAAAAAATTTCACCAGGATTTGGCCTTGAACATAAAAAAATGACATAACGAATAAAATTCTTCTCTACTCATTCATCCTTTCATGCTGAAACCTGCAAAAACAATAGAAAAGTAAATCGAGAATGAGGGTTAATGTTACCTACGGAAATCCTTTTTGTTATTCCAGCCAATCCAATTTTGAGTCTGAAGATGTATCCAATCAGTACCAAATTTAAAGGCTCCTCCCTCTCTATACGACCAACCCAATTCTCTTGACTGTTGTACATCCGAGCATATTGAAGGGAAGCATCTTTGTTTGAGTAGTTTTTTCCTCCAAATACCGAGATAGAGTGTCCACTACATGATTAATTTTCTATAAATCTATGAACTTCTTTTTCCGTCGATTAGACAAAGATTCACATAAACGTCTATTCTGATATGGTTAGGTTTTTGGGTCTTTGACCCACATCTGTCCACCAACAAACTATTCCGAGAGATAAAAAAAAATATGGCGATTAATTAGAGTCACCTACAGATTTTGTATAGATTGGGATCCATATTATCAATTTGGTAATGTGTGCTATTGTTAACACGTAAGTTAAAGGTCGTTTGAAAGTAATTCTTGTTGGGATCTGCTCCCAAGATTGGTGTTGTCCCGGGAAAGGGGCACAAAAAGGAAGTTCACACATACAACCAAGGAAAATGCGTCACACGTGAGATAGAAGAAAAGGAAGATCATGAAGGATGAAAATGGCCCATGAAGGTAGAACAGAGAGGTGCACGGTAAAGGAAAGGAAAGCGTGCAAGGGGAAAATGGCCTGAAAGTGACAGGGCAGTCATGGGTGCGGAAGCCGACTTAAGTTGGCAAATTCCAAACGAGTGGAAGCATGCTGTAAGTAAGGCCGATAGTTCCTTGTATAGAGTCATGATCACCATAGCTATAGCCTGGGGGCTGACTAATGGTGATAGTTAACAGACTGCCTGTAAGCAGTTGACCCGGTGCGGTCATGTAAAATGATATAAATAGGAGAGATTTAATAGTTAGAAGGTTGATTTTTGTTAGTCGTAATTATGGAATGGATTTGATAGATGAGAGCTGTATACAGTTGCAGAGAATAGATCTAGGAGGAAGGCAATTAGAATAGTGCAATGAGGAAGCTCTGCTAGAGCGGTGCAGATGCTAGGAAAGTCGATCCAAGCTATGTGTGGATTTGTAGGTAGTAGCAGTAGATTAGGAGAAATAATATAGAGAGAATGAGAAGTATGAGTATGAACTTAAAGACATATCTCAATATCAGTCTGCATCCCATAGAATGCAAGGTGCTATATCCTTTCTCATGCCATATGAAGAGCACCTTGGTGGTTTTTCCTAGATGGGTTTCTATGTTATTTCTTGTGTCTAAATGAATGATTGATGTGGTTGATTACTAGTTTCCTTTCGTAAAATGTTAAATGTGGTTTAGTTTCCATTAGTTTCTACCAATTGGTAAATGGATGAACATAATGCCTTGCTGAATTGAAACTGTATAAATGTATATCATTTTGTATAATTCATGTTATGAATCACAACTTAAGTCATAGAGCCAATTGATGTGAGTCAGCTACGCTGCACAACTGCGAGGGGGAAAGGAAATTCAGGTCGTGTGTGATGACATACAGTTGTGTTCATTCGTGCAGAACCGACTCCTCCATACACCTGCCCTGCTGCCTTCGTTGAGCTCCTTGGTTGTGAGCCAAGGGACTATACTTCCCCGATAATCATAGAAACATGGTTTCGGCAGTTACCCATCCATGAGATATCTCGGGTGAGACTGTGCCTGCTTTGTAGGTGTTGCCAATGGGGCTTGCTATATTGGGCTGGTATCTCGAGTAGTTGTTGGATCGGTGGGCTGCGCAAAAATTGGGTCATGTGAGTGGGGAAAAGTGGCCAACAAATGGTTCCGTTTCTAGGACCCATCTTGATTAAATCGGGGAGATGTTTTGGCACCCAATGAAGGAGGATATAGAAGATTGGATGAATGCTAAAATACTGATGTTTGCATAAGAAGAGGTTGATGAAAGATGGGTGAGCACAAGGAGAGGGATATGGGGGCTTTCATAGCAGTTGAGTCATGTAGTTTGTGGAGCAGATATGTTGTATATTAAGAGCTAGGAGTAATATGGAAGGTAGTAAGAAGAGATGTTCCCAGGAAGTTTTGAGGATGAGTTAGGCACTGGATTCTTGAGAAGCGGAAGGAGGTTCCGGTCAAGCAAGAGGAGAAAGGTAACAGGAGGTAGAAGGGCCTATAGCTTTCCCATGGAGGGTGAATATTATGTGAGTTATACCTAGATGAATGATCCTATGACAAAGATGAGGAGTATATCCTGGTTTCTAAGAGAGCAGAATTGGGAGGGTCTGCAGAATCGCCAAGAATAGGACATGACTACAGTATTCCAGAGAGATCACCTACAGTAAGTGCTAGAAGTCCCTCAACTGAACCCCTTGTGAACACTAGCAATCCTAGTGTCGGGACTGGTGTGCATGAAATCCCATCAGCAATCCCCATAAATCTTGTAAACTTAGGAAGTCCAATGAACAATCCCAACACCACCCTAATGCCTGGGATAGATGTTAGACTACCCACCTTTAATGGGAATGGAACAGAAGACCCAGAGCAGCATTGGTTTCTTTGTGAAGCCATCTAGATGGTACATTCAATACATAATGCCGATATAAAGAAAGCACAAATGATCATGACTTTAAGGGGTTGCGCCTTGGATTGGTTCATCAAATTTTGTGCTGCACCAGTAGGAACCCCGCAGAAGAATCTTGAAGAGATTCAGCAGGAAATGATCTCGGAGTTTCAAAAGTCCCAATCAGAGTTCCAATGTATTACTGAAATCAAGGAAATTAAGCAGGCTGCAGTGGAAACGGTATGGGATTTCGACCAGCGGTTCAAAACGCTGATGGCCAAGGTCAGTTTCCAAATGTCAAACGTACAACATAAATAGTGGTTTATTGCTGCACTACTGCCACATATAAGAGGACTGCTCATGCAGCAGAAGATCGCAATGCAGATGAAGGCATTGGAGTTAGCAATGAAGATAGAAGCTTCACCCATTGGGGACAGTGCCATAGGAATGATACAGATTCAGTCTTAGTTGGTTAATCTGACTATTCAACTCCAGGGTATGAAAAGGGGAAAAGAAGAACTTGAAGACCTCTGTTGTACCCGATGCAAGACCAATGGATATACTAAAGATGAATGCTCAGCATATATGAACTATGTCTTGTCCAGTTGGCCAAAACCCTTGAATAGCCAAGGATTACCTTGGTGTAATATATGCCAAACAAGAGGACACCGGGACGCTAATTGCCTATTCATGAACAAGATGGTATGTACACCAACCAGTCTATATTGTAAATTTTGTAAATCTGTAGGCCGTTATGAAAAGGATTGTAGGGCCTACCAATTCATGAGGGAGAAAATGGTAGATGCATATTTAATGAAGATGAAACATCAAGTAAAAATTCAACAAACCCCACCTCAGTTCTAGGCTCCTCCCTAGTTTCAGGCTACAACTCAATTTCCATCTTCACAGTAGTTTCAGATGGCACCATAGTTTCAGAATACAGCCCCGAATAACTTATACCAATAGTAGTACCAGCAACCACAATACCTGTTACAACCATCTTAGAGGGGGGTGGAAATTCTAGGGTCCGGGGAGGAGGAGGATTTGGCTAGGGAAGAGGGCTAGCTGTATGTTACAATTGTGGAGTGCCAGGGCATTACGCTAGGGACTTCCCATAACCTGCGAGGACTTGCTCGTATTGCAGGCAGGATCACAATGTAGAGCAATGCCCATAGCTCATCACTCGATGGCAAGCCCGAACGCTTGGACCAGCCAACCCGGTACCGAACCCTACACCAAATACTGTACTGAATGATCCCAACCCAAATGCCAATATCAATATACAGATGATAGTTTCTGAACCATGAGAACTCAATGTGGTAGTGGTCACGAGGGGAGGTGCTACGACAGGTGCATACCAAGCTACACAGACAGACCCTACAATGCACGCGCAACCCCAGGTGTGACCTGTCGCAAAGAAGAAAGCACCAATTAACATTCAAGAACAAAAGAACATATTCATGGATGTGTGTCCAGAGTTCATCGGTGCAGAACAACCATCTACCTCAGGCCAAGTGAAAGATATGCCTGAAAGCTTCCAGAAGATATTTGAAAAATGAAGTACGGACACAAAACTGCAAATAAGGTTAGTAAACTTAAACCTTTCTTGTCAAGTTGTTTAGTGCTAATCAAGGATAAGGAAGTGATTGCAGAATTAGAAGCACTCATCGAAACACTTCTGGAGGGAGACCCTCTGTTACGGAGAGAAATTCCTATGGCTTGGGGTACCACAACAGACAACTTGACTCCAGAAATCAATCCTTTCCTATATCCAAGAGAAACCAAATATCTAACACTAAAGGATCTCGATTCGTACCTTATTCCAGACGGTTGATGTATATTCCTGTTGAGCTTTCCAACTCCAGCTTGTATTGATAAATTTCTATCTCAACACTCAGCAAACAAGATGAGCATGCTATATATAATCATGTTAGACCTACTCTAGCATATATAATCAATAACATATAAGCATTTAAAAGCATCCATGGATAAAATACTCATTTAAATACACATTATTGGACAAGAAAAGATATTTCTATTAATATAAAACAAAGATTACAATAGTGACCACCTCTGTCGGCACGTCTGCGAATCAGAGAAATTGAGTCCCCCACTTAGGCGTCCACCACTTCAATCCTCCATCTATCGATAGCAAGCTCACATGCAAAATGCAAGCTTGGGAAGAACACAAAAGTGCTCCAAGGGACAAAGGTATGCAGACTCAAGTATAAGGTCCAGCAACAATAGACTATAGTTTTATTGGTCTTCAATTCCTCATGCCTTCAATGTATCCAAAGGGTTCCTTATATAGCTCTTCAATAAGGTAATGGAAGGTCAAATCTGAGTGATCTCAAGGCATATGGAAGGCCAAGAGACAAGTGAGTCAGATCCACATCAAGGAAAACTCCAAAAGAATTTGTGCTTTTGCACACATCCCGATGTACACGGTTTTAGGGGTCAAATCCACGTATATACACGAGAAAGGGATTAAAAGTCGCGTATGTGAATTATTGCATGTTTTTAGGGATGATATTGGAAACATCAAAGGTACAAAAATGGTCCATGGGGTCTAAGGAGTCTGCAGAGGGACATGGAAGGCCATAAAAGTGTGATTCACCATGTGTGGTAAAATCAACTATAACAGATTCCCACTAATGTGTAAGGTCAGTGGGGTCATACGATGGCCGAAATACATTATAAGTCCATCCCAGAAGTGAAGTGATGAAAAACCCAGTGGAAGAACCAGTCATCCAATCAATACAATATAATGATCAAACTTTGCACATCACTACAAGTAGATATAGCAGTCCCTGATACATAAGAGTACAATGGCCATGAATAGGCATGATACAAAATATGACATGTGTGGTCATCGCCACTACAATATAAATATCTCAGAATCTCCATGATGAAGATATACAAAGGATCATGATCTCCATAAAGGTTGAAGATATATAGTGGATCAAGTTCTCCATAATGGCTGGAAATATCTGACATATACCGGAATCAAGTCATGAGAGCTGAAATCTCATGAACACTGGCATGATCAAGGAGGTAGCATATATGAGATTCCACTAGTATAGAAGGTATTCTACACAAACCGCTATGAGTACATGTCCTACTATGTGAATAGAGGTGTCGAGGTCGAACATAGTAGTCCATCATCTGATTACCGGTCATTGATGTATACCGTTAACAGACGCAAGATCACCCACCAATAATGAAAATGGGAATCAAGGTACTAGAGTGCAAACTAACAAGTGTGAAGAAATGTGTTGAGGTCGAACACTTGAGAGAATCCATCGATCAGGGGACATTGATGTATTCCCAAAAAACTGTCGATGGCGAGAGAACCTGCCACTAATGACTGCAAGTCTCAAGGCGCTCAAACATGACTCTAGATTCCTATCCTAGAATAAATGATCTGAAGTCGATGGGATGAAATCCGCTGGAAGGAGGGCATTAAGGCATCCCCCATCATCCAACACGAGGTACTCAGCAAAGCCGTATAATGTGGAAGGACTTGATCATAATGTGCACGAACTAGTAATTGTACTAGGAATGGCCGACATGCAAAGTCAAGATAACTGACGAATGGTCGACTCAGGTTTCAACTTCCTTCGAACAAGAGCATAAAGGAAAATGGTGACTTAGTGTAGGAAACATAGACTCGATATACAAAACTGGGACATCTCTGCGACACACGAGGCATCGACAGAGGCTCCATAGGGACTGGAAGCTTAACCAGTCGGTGGAGATAAACTCAGAGAAATGAGTACAGCTCCTAAAGTAAAATTACTAAACCAACCAATGGATGTGATATATAGTACTTTGTTCGAAGGTGACACGACTTGAATGCTGCCAAAGATAACATCTTTTCTTGTCCAGCTTTTTGGTTTTTTGATGTTTTTGGACTTTTTCAAATATTTGGAAAGCTTGAAAAAGAATAAACTCTCTTTATAGTTACAGACTAGGAGGAGACGAGTGTCAAATGGAAAAAAAACTAGTTCCAAGAAATGGAACATACCTATGCTCAATGCAAGGACACATGTGTAGGATAACGACACTCGGGGGAAATTCCCTCCTGGTAAAAATCAGGAATCAAGCTGCAAAGGATATATAAAATGGATCTGCATGACTAGACATCAGACAAGCTCTAGCTTATGGATAATACTCAAGGTCAGGGAAGCCAACACAAGGCTCAATGAGGCAGGCAAAGCTCATGATAATGCAATTACAACTTGACATAAGGGAGTCCTGGGGAAATAGGCCAACAAAATATCAAGAGGAGTATGAGGCTCTTGCGAAATGTCATGGTGATACTATACAATGGACTCCCACACCCTAAAGGACAAAGTGTCACCATGGGCGCCAAATGCAAATAAGGGGCTAACTAGGGCACCCATGTAAGGTCAAACTCTACCATTCACATCAAGTCACTTCTAAAACAACAAGAAGGTTCCGTGACAGGATAGAATGGGTTCGTACCTAAGGTTATAATGAAATGATCATAAGGTCATGCAAAATGCAAATGGAAGTGAAACCTAACCTATATGCTAGTTTAAACATCATACCTGAAATTGGCATGAACATGACAAAACAATGGTCGAAATGGCGCTCAAAATGGTCTCCTACATCATTATATTAGTAAAAAACGGTCCAAAAGGGTCAGAAGCGGTCCAAAACTATAGAAAAGGGGGTAAAGATTTTCAAAAATTTGAAAAATTTCTATAAATAGTAAAAAATTTAAAACATTATATAACATTTGAAATTTTTACCCAATTGAGTTCATAACTTCAAACGTGAGTTTCGGGAGTTTCAGCCGGCAGAATCCGACACCATTTTTTCCAGGTAACTTCCCATGCCCTGCTCTTTCATTTGCATGTAAATTTTTCAAATTTCCATGGTAAAAAATGATTTCTAGGCCACTCTAAAATATGCACCTTGGACCACATGGAAATCGAGTATTTTTCCACGTATAGGGCTGGCTATATGCGGAAAAATGCCTCAAAGTCGTGTACATACACGGTTGTTTAGCAAATAGTCGCGTATGCGGCCGCGTTTAAGTTTTTCTAAGACAACTAATGACCAAAACTCAAATTGAATGTAAAGGATGGTACTAGAATGGAGGGAACAAGAGCACGGGGATGTAGAAGCAGCATTACAGGGTGATCTAATGGCTCAACAAGCTCTTCGTGCGTGCGGGCTCTACAAGTTTTGGTGTCTTGGTGGCTTAAGGGCCAAACCAAGACTACTGCAAATGATAGTAGACTATTGGGGTCCTGACTTAGATTTGTTCCATATCGATGGGATCTCCCTCACCATAGAAGTGGAGGACATATACTCCATTACAAGATTGTCCTGATGGGGGGAAGTGCTGGACCTACATTCTCGCGGGTCCGGAGGTGGCCTCACCATAGATGAGTATATAGATGTATACTATTATCCGAACACAGAGAAGGTGGGGATTCAAATCCAAAATAACTCCATACAGGTACTAGGCCTAAAGTCCATTCTATTGACACTCAGCAGGATAGCAGGGCTAGCCTCACTCCACCAGGCCTTGCGGCCTCTGATTTTCTATGCAGTGGAGTGCATGAGACCCACAATCTATGATTAGAGTATTGCGCTATAGAGCAACATGAAGCAATAGCTCAACGACTGCAAAATGGGTTGGGTATGAAACTTCGGTTTCAGCAGTATACTGAGCACGTTCTTCTTCGAGTGTGTTCCAGGACTCAGTCCTAGAGTTGATGTTCCCCTTCATGGGGTTCGAAATCTAGCCCAGCGACGTTGGGCATATGCAATGCGCAGACTGGGAGGAGGTAGGGTGTCCAACCCCTACCCAGTTGTCTTCTTTCCATGGTGGCGGTGACATATAGTTGTCATCGATGATTACCCCTATGTGGGGATAGGTTTTCGGGGAGATCCTGACATGCCTCTACCACCAGGATCAACATACAGTGACATTGGTAATGAATCCCAACCCTCTTTTTGAGTTTTTGAATTATTTGATTTTTTTGTGTTTTTTTATATATAGAATCAAAAGACATGTTTTTGCATGACAACACATAGAGACATTCTATCATATGTATGCATATGTAGGACCACGATGGGATGACGGTTTCCCTCGTAATAGACGAAGGGGACGAGGAGATGATATCATGGCTGTGGATGCGGAGCAGACGCTCCAAAGCATCCACACAAACTTTGTGTGGTTGACCCATAGGGTACCCATGGTGCAGGTCGAGGACTTGCCTGAGGCCATGCAACATCAGGTGGTGGGTGTAACACGAGCATGGGTGCGGTTGTTTCTGTTAAATTTTCATATGATTAGCTAAGACATCAATATTTGATTTCATTTTCATGACAAAAGAATATAAACATGATCATTGAAAGATAGACAAGCACAACCATAAAAAAGGAACACAAAGATTTATCCTAGGAAAGTCCTAAAGGGAAAAACCCAGCAAAGGATTCCTCAATATAGATGCCCCAAAAAGATAAAAGATAAAACCAGCAAGGAGATCAAAGCCTGATTCTCCTCCTTCTCCAGCTACTTCTCTTCTCCACTAATGCGCTACACAAGTGAGAGTGTGTGTGTCTCAAATGAGGAGAACTACACCTCTATTTATATTCATCCGTTCACTTAAGTTAACTCATTTGACATGTAGGCTCGAGTTAAATCATGTAGGCTCGAGTTACACATGTAGGCTCAAGTAACCACACTGGGGTGCTAATGACCCACTTTTACAATTAGAGGGGACTACCTCATGACTCTTACTAGTTCTTCCGATTAGGAGCATCGAAGTACAATGTAATACAAGTGGTTTTCCCGGTAGGACCACCGGGGACCAGAAAAAGATACATATAGAATATTCTTCAAAGTTACAATATTTCAACACTCCCCCTTAACGAAAAGGGTGTTCTACAGTAACATCAACAACAACAAGAGTAGAGATAGGGGACATCATCAACATCAGCAGGGTAACACATCTATAAATCATTGGAAGCTTTTCAACATCATGTAGTCTTCATCTTCAATCTTCAGTCTTCATCATCAACAACATCTTCAGTCTTTGATCAGCAACATCTTCAACACTTTGACTATTCGATCAGCAATAACATCTTCAGCATTTTGACCTTTTGATCAGCAGCAACATGATCATATTCTGATCTGTTGATCATAATCATCATCACATTCTGATCTTTTGATTAGAAACATCATCATCATACTCTGATCTTTCGATCAGAAACATCATCAACATAGAAACATCATCATCATACTCTGATCTTTCGATCAGAAACATCATCAACATAGAAACATCATCATCATACTCTGATCTTTCGATCAGAAACATCATCAACATACTTTGATCTTTCGATCAGAAACATCATCATCATACTTTGATATTTAGATCAGAAACATCATAATCATAGTGTGTCATCATCATACTCTGATCTTTAGATCAGTACGTCATCATCATCATACTCTGATATTTCGATCAATATGTCATCATCATCATCAGCAACAACCTGCAATCCACAACTCAAAGACAAAAACTTCTTTGGATCACTTTTGGACTTAAAGTCCAGGGATGATACAATCCCACCACATTCTCGACAACCGAAGTTACTGGATTGATTACGGGAGAATCAGTCCCTATCACTTTAGGACTAAGTCCAAGGACGATGCAATCCTACCACATTCTCGAGGACCGAAGCCACCATATTGGTTACGGGAGAATCAGTCCCTATCACTTTAGGACTATGTCTAAGGATGATGCAATCCTACCACATTATCGAGGACCGAAGCCATCGAATTGATTACGGGAGAATCAGTCCCTATCACTTTACGACTATGTCCAAGGATGATGCAATCCTACCACATTCTCGAGGACCGAAGCCACCGGATTGATTACGGGAGAATCATTCCCTATAATTTTAGGACTATGTCCAAGGATGATGCAATCCTACCACATTCTCGAGGACCGAAGCCACCGGATTGATTACAGGAGAATTAGTCCCTATCACTTTAGGACAATGTCCAAGGATGATGCAATCCTACCACATTCTCGAGGACCAAGGTCACCGGATCTATTATGGACAGATGTCCCGGGATGATACAATCCCTCTTCATTCTCAAAGACCGAGGTCTCCGGATCACTTTAGGGCAAGTGCCCAGGGATGATACAATCCCTCTTCATTCTCAAAGACCGAGGTCTCCGGATCACTTTAGGGCAAGTGCCCAGGGATGATACAATCCCACCACGTTCTCAAGGACCGAGGTCACCGGATGTATTATGGACAGATGTCCCAGGATGATACAATCCCTCTTCATTCTCGAAGACCGAGGTCTCTGGATCACTTTAGGGCAAGTGCCTAGGGATGATACAATCCCACTGCAACATCACTACTCCCCCTTTCGGGGAAGATATTTTCGAACCACACCAAGCTTGGCTCAAAAGTGTTCAAACTTCACTAGGGACAGAGGCTTTGTCAACACATCAGCAACTTGTTCATCAGTACTCACATATTGGAGCTTTATGGTTCCCTTCTGCATCATATCTTGAATGTAGAAATATCTGATTTCTATGTGCTTTGATCTGTCATGAAACATAGGGTTCTCTGTCATCTTTATACAACTTTGGTTATCACATAGAATAATGGTAGTGTCCAACTCTAGGTTGAATAATCCTGACATTAGCTTCCGAAGCCATATGGCTTCACAAGTAGCAGAGCAAGCTGCTATATATTCTGCTTTGGCTGTGCTTAGTGCAACACTGGATTGCTTTCTGCTAAACCATGAGATCATAGCAGATCCCAGACTATAACATCCACCTGATGTGCTTTTTCTATCTAAGATACTTCCGGCCCAATTTGCATCTGTATAGCCATACAATCTATACTCATGGCTATTATCATAATATATACCAAAGTCTATAGTTACTTTCAAATATCTCATCACATGTTTTGCAGCTACTAAGTGAACCCGTCTAGGTTGAACTAGATATTAACTTAAGGTGTTCACAGCAAAACAAATGTCTGGTCTGGTATTTGACAAATACATCAATGACCCAATGATCTGTCTGTAATGAGTCACATCCACTAACTCTGATGAGTCATCAGTTAACAACTTCAGGTTGGAATCCATGGGAGTGGACAAGGCTTTGCATTCCAACATGTTGAATCTTTTCAGTATCTTTACTGCATACTTTTCTTGATTGAGAAAGATTCCTTCTGAACTTTGCCATACTTCTAGACCTAGGAAATAATGCATTAACCCAAGGTCTTTCATCTCAAATTCTTCTGCTAGTCTCTTCTTGCTTTTCATAATCTATTTCTCATTTCCTGTCAAGAATAAATCATCCACATATAGTAGTAGGATGACAGGTTCATCTTCTACAACCTTGAGGTAAAGGTTAGGACCAGCTTTACTCTGGATAAATCCCATGCTTGACAGGAAACTATCTATCCTCTCATACTAAGCTCTAGGAGCTTGTTTAAGACCATACAAGGCCTTCTTCAACTTGCATACATGAGTATGTCTGTCTTCAACTTCAAATCCTTGAGGCTGTTCTATGTAAACTTCTTCTTCGATAACACCATTCAGAAAAGCTGTTTTCACATCCATCTGGTATAAGTCCCACTTCATTATGGATGCAAGTGCCATGATAGTTCTAATCGAAGTATATCATGCTACAGGAGAAAATGTCTCTTCATAATCAATTCCCTCTTTCTAAGAGAAACCTCTGGCCACAAATCTTGCTTTATAATTCTCGATACTTCCGTCAACTGCATGCTTTATTTTGAATATCCATTTGGAGGATACTATACTCTTTCCTTCTGGTTTGGGAACTATATCCCATACATCATTCTTCATTATTGAATGGTATTCTTCAGTCATTGCTTCTACCCATTCTTTCTTTTGTATCGCTTCTTCATAGTTTGTAGGTTCTTGTTCTACCAGATCACACATCAAGGCTATATAGTTGGAAAAAGTATTAGGTTTTTTTCTTTCCCTTGTAGAGCCTTCAGGAGCTCCATATCTTTCTGTCTCTCGTAAAATTTCTCTTGTCCAAGCAGGCTTTCTTTTTCTTGATATCTCCATCATGGGAGGTTCTTGTGGTTCTGCCATGTCATGTTCTTCAGGAGCTTCAAGGAGACATGTAGTTTCTTTATTTCTGGGTGGTGTCTCTTCTTCATACACTTCTTCAAGTTGGCACTTCCTGGATCTCTTGAGAGCTGCCTCTTCATCAAATGTCACATCTCGACTGATTTCCATGTGGTGGAAGCCAGGAATGTAGATTCTAAATGCTTTGGATACTTCACAATATCCAACAAATATCCCCTTCTTTCCGGAAGGGTCTAATTTGGTTCTTTTCTCTTTTGGTATATGAATATATACTGGACAACCAAATATCTTGAGGTGACTTACCTCAGGATTCTTTCCCATGAATATCTCTTCTGGAGTTTTGAACCGAAGAGCACTGTGAGATATTCTATTTTGTACATACACAGCAGTTCTTGCCGCTTTTGCCCATAGGTGCATTGGAAGATCTTAATCATATATCATTGTCTTCACTGCCTCCATGATGGTTCTATTCTTTCTTTCCGCTACCCCATTCTGTTGGGGATTGTAGGGAGTAGTTAGTTCCCTCTTTATTCCTGCATCTTTGCAAAAGGCATCAAACTCTTTTGAGGTGTACTCTCCTCCATTGTCTGATCGATGAATCTTCATTAGAGGAAATTTCAACTCAAAATGGGCCTTTTAAATTTTATTCAAATTCCATGTCATCATGTGTTAGCCAATGAAATTGCTTTAAATTTGAAATACCGTATAGGTCTTAGGCACTTTTTTAATATAAATTTGGGGATAGGTATCATAAAAAAAACTACTTTTTTTGTTTGTATTTTTGACATATCTCCCTGTGTTTTTACTCAAATTTCGATCGGGAGAGCTCGTTGGATGCAGAATTAAATTCTGCATCCAACGAGTACCCACTTGTCATACCTTTGACGGACCCCGCTACCCCAAAAACAAGAAATACCTAAAAAAATGAAATGATGACGTCATCATTTCATTTTTTCAGGTATTTCTTGTTTTTGGGGTAGCGGGGTCCGTCAAAGGTATGCTGAGTGGGTACTCGTTGGATGCGGAATTTAATTCCGCATCAAACGAGCTCTCCTGATCGAAATTTGAGTAAAAACACGGGGAGATATGTCAAAAATACAAACAAAAAAGTAGTTTATTTCTTTTCTCCCTCCAAAATTAATAAATATTATTTTATTATTTTAACTATTATTTTATTAGTTCATTTTAGGAGGCCCATTTTGAGTTGAAATTTCCTCTAATTAATTTTCTTGTCATAAAGATTCTCTATCAAGGCTTTGAACTCCTTGAATTTCTCAAACACTTCACTCTTTGCCTTCAAGAAGTATATCCAAGTCTTTCTTGAAAAATCATCAATAAATGTGATATAATATTCAAAGCCACTTAAGGATGTGGAAGACATTGGACCACATACATCTGAATGAATCAATTCCAATGTACCTTTTTTTTTTGTTTCACTCTTAGGGAATGGATTCTTGATGTTCTTTCCCTTCGCACTTCTTTTGCAAATGCCTTCATGCTTGATCTTCATGTCTGGTAATCCCATCACTACTTTGTTCACATGAGGTAGAGCCTTGTAATTGATGTGGGAAATCCTTCTATGCCATAGTTCAGTAGGGTTAGTGGACTCATGCACAAAGGTTGTTTCTGATTGCCCCTTGAGTTTATACAAGCCCCCTTCTTCTTCACCAATGATGATTGCATCTTCAATATTCTTTCCTTTGGGCCACATAAGTACTTGACCATCTATGAAAGCAACTCTGAATCCTTTCTTATCTAAAGCTGAGATAGAAAGTAAATTTTTCTTTAAACCAGGTACATATAATACATCTTTCATTTTTAAGGGATTACCTGATTCAAGTTTGTAGCTTGCTTCACCAACTCCTTTGATCGGATATTGATAGTCATCTCCTAGGGATACTTTCTAGGGAGAGCTCTTTTCTTCAAGTTTGGACAGAGTTTTCTTTTCTCCCGTCATGTGCTTTGAAGCACCACTATCAATAAGCCAAGTGTCTTCTCTAGGAGTCACAGACCTAGAGAGAGCAGAAAATAGTACATATTCTTCCGCATCTTCTTCTCTTGCTTGCTTTCTCGAAGGTCCTTCATCTTCTTCTTCTTCTTCATCCTCATCTTCAGCTAGATGAGCATGATATCTTTTGTTGTTTTTGATCCTCTACTTATATTCTGGCTTCTTTATAGGACAGTTTCTGGAAATGTGTCCTATCTTGTCACAGTGGAAGCATTGAAAACAAAAGTAGTCCTTACTTGATAGACTTTCTTTCGATCTTTGGAATCTTCTAGGAGGTTGATGCTCTTTGTGACTTCCCTTCTTGAAGATGGGTTGATTCCTTCTTCTTTTTCTGGTATGAGTGGCTAGGGCTTGATCATCCTCTTTTCGTAAGGCTTCTCTATTTTCCACTCTAGTTTCGTTTTGAATGCAGTCTTCCCATACCACATCAAACTGCATGCTTTCCTTCCTGGCACACATCATTTGAATGAATGATTCCCATGGTCTAGTGAGACCATTGAGAGAAGTCATAACCATTTCATCTTCCTGTTGATGTTTCTTCCCTCAAACATTCTGGAAAGGGAATCATACATTTCTTTTGGAGTCTTCTTGGATGACACTTGAGGAAGCAAGTGATCCTTAATGGAGTCAAAAATAATTCTTTGTGCCCTAATCATATCCTTTCTGTGCTTCTCCTTGGCTTTAGCTTCTTCAGGTTCTAACACTTCTTCTTTGACATACTTATCAAGATCATTCTCTTAGAGAATGAGACCAATCCTGTATTTCCATGCTCGAAAATTCTCTATGCCTTCTAGCTTGTCTTCAAGCTTAGTGCTTGAAGTCATATTGCTAGAGAATTAAAAAAAATTGAAATTTTGTGGAATAAGAAACTGACCTTACCAGGAGATGTGCTTGAATGAGGTGAGTTGACTGATGTACTTGGATTCTAGAAATCTTGATTCTTCACCTACAGAAATGCCTGTCACTGTTTCTGTGATATCTCCACAATTGCTGCCCCTCTGTGTCTGAAATGTTGCACTGAGGTAACCTAGTATGTCCCTAATCCAACAACATAGGTTTCATCAAAATTGGTTTCACGAATTTGGATTTATGATCCTTTTCCCAAGGTGACCTGTTACATGACTGTTCAGAACAGCAAAGTTGTACAACATGCCATGTGTCACTGTTTCATATTCTGGGTATAAACTTTGGACCACAGAAATTAAAGTCTGTGCCCTTTGTGGAACATCTTTGGGAATTCTATTTGGACCTCTGTAGCCCAAGCTATAATAATTTTCCCCAGGTGTCCTGTTTAGGGATGAATTCTGGAAGAGCCTGGAACCCTAACGTGGAGGGATCATATCTCCCAGAATATAGCGAATCTAAGGCTGAATTGTGGACACAATGTACAAAAGTATGTTATCTTCTGCTTCTGCAATTTTTAGCTCCTGAACCTTTTCCAATCTCGGGATATAGCGAATGTACCAAAACTTAGCAGTTTTAGTATTTAGGGTTTTTCTAGCTCGGGGTCAAACTAGGGTTTGACTTTCCTGGAGTTTCACCCAACCAAAAAATTTGATCCAGGTCTCTAGACTTCGATTTTGATGAGGAGAGAAATCCTATGCTGGGCTCACTCAAAAATTCTTCTTCTGCAAGAATCCCTAATTTCCCGCACCGAAAATTGAAAATGCTTGGAATCGAATTTCGCTTCGACAAAAAGATGCGCCCTTCAATGGAGAGTCAGCCTAGCCTTCTTTTGCTGATCAATTGTGGAGAGAGAACCAAAAATTAAGAAGCCCTATATTCTGTAGCTGCACAATGTCTTCTTTTCAGGGTGGCTCTGATACCATGTTAAATTTTCATATGCTTAGCTAAGACATCAGTATTTCATTTCATTTTCATGACAAAAGCATATAAACAGGATCACTGAAAGATAGACAAGCACAACCATAAAAAAGGAACACAAAGATTTATCCTGGGAAAACCCTAAAGGGAAAAACCCAGCAAAAGCTTCCTCAATATAGATGCCCCAAAAAGATAAAAGATAAAACTAGAAAGGATATCAAAGCCTGATCCTCCTCCTTCTCCAGCTACTTCTCTTCTCCACTAATGCGCTACACAAGTGAGAGTGTGGGTGTGTGTCTCAAATGAGGAGCACTACACCTCTATTTATATTCATCCGTTCACTTGAGTTAACTCATTTGACATGTAGGCTCGAGTTAAATAATGTAGGCTCGAGTTACACATGTAGGCTCAAGTAACCACACTGGGGTGCTAATGACCCACCTTTATAATTAGAGGGGACTACCTCATGACTCTTATTCGTTCTTCTGATTAGGAGCATCGAGGTACAATTTAATACAAGTGGTTCTCCCGGTAGGACCATCGGGGACCACAAAAAGATACATATAGAATATTCTTTGAAGTTACGATATTTCAACAGTTTCTACAACTAGCTCGAGCCGTGGTGACTTTCCATGATCAGAACCCCCCTCCTCCTCCCCAGGCTTAGATACCCAGGAGTGACACATTTTTTTAGTACCGTGTATTATATTCTGGTGGCTTGGAAGCCCCATTTTTGTATTATGACACTTATGTATTATCACTTTTTGGATGTTTAATGAAATTTTTTTATGATGATCGATTTTATTTATTTACATGTGTAAAAATGTATGTTTGTGATGAGCTTATTGTCTGTGAAACAAATTCCAATCTAACACATAGTTAGCATATGAGTCAGCAACTTGATTATAAATTTTTGGAACATGTATGTATGTTATGTTGTCAAATTGTCGTTCTAATAATCTCACATGTAAGAATCTTTGTAATAATGTTGGATCCCTAACATGATACAAGCCATTAAGCCGTGACACTACTAATTGCGAATCAAGATGTACCTCAAGAGAAAGAACACCATGTGAAATGGCATCTCGTAGAGGCTCGATAACGACACTATATTCAGCAACATTGTTTGAAGAGGGTCGTAAACATACACCTCCTGAAGAAAATACCTGACCCATAGGAGTATAAATCACCCAAGCAACATAGTTGAGTATTGAGTGTTGTGGCTAGTGCCATCATCGAATCCTCTGTAAACGGAAGAGTCCATCGGCATCTTCCATAAGAAACGAAAGCTAATCAACAAACCCAATCACCATAAGAAAGACCTAACTATGCAAAATACTATACAATAATATACAATAGTCAGCCCTGGCTGAAAAATCATGCATAGTACTTTTTAAGATAGAACCCATTTCTAGGCTCTGCCAAGGCTGTCCCTTCATAGTCTACCAGCTCATATGCTCCCTTCTCTAACACACGCTTGACCACGTAAGGACCATGCCACATGGGGTTAAACTTTCCTGCCCCCAAGGTTTCTTTAGCTTGATCCCACAAAAGGACCAAATCTCCTTCACTAAATCTCCTTGGATGGAAATATTTATCATACTGGACCTTAACGCGATGCTTATTCACTTCTAGAGCCACTAAAGCATCTCAACGCTGCTCTAAATGGACCAAACGTTCCTCCAATGGGGAACTATCTGGTAAGAGCTCTATGGCTAGCTTCAATGAAGGAATCTCGCATTCAACCGGTAAGACAGACTCCACTCCATGTACAAGATGATATGGAGAAAAACCAATGGCAGTCTTAACCATGGTTCTATAGGCCCACAAAGCAGGTTATACCATGATATGCCAATTGGTATTGCTTTGTGTGATGGTTCATTGGAGAATGGAATTGAGTGACTTGTTTACTGCTTCAACCTGTCCATTCGCTTGAGGGTAATAAGAAGAGGAATGCTCCTGCTTATACCCTAACTTCAAGGCCAACTCTTCCATCATTCGATTCTGAAAGTTCCTACCGTGGTCAGTGACAAGATCCTTCGGAATACCAAACCGAGTAATGATCTGGTTGAATACGAAATGTGCGGATGTCTCACTATTGGATTTAACAGTGGGAATAGCCTCAGCCCATTTCATGAAATAGTCAACAACCACTATAATATGATGATTCCCCCTAGCTGAAGCTAGGTTGCAATCCATGAATTCAAGCCCCCACTTAGTGAAGGGACCGACGGTGATAATCGGATGTAATGGGGCAGGATGTGAGTGCATATTACATGTGAACACCTAGAAAGGGTGGCACTTCTTGACCTCATTAACACAATATTTAAAGATCGACGGCCAGAAATAACCCGCTCTCAATATTTTTTGGGCTGTAGAAATCCCAGATAAATGACCACCACATTCCCCTCCATGGAAATCATTCAACACAAGCTTAGCCTCTTCATGAGTTAAAAAACAACATAAAATGGAATCTAGCCCACGGTGGTACAATGTGTTGTCCACTATAAGGTAGTTCTTGGATACGTGACGTAACCGTCGTCGTTCATCCCATGAGAGGTGAGTAGGGACCTTCAATGTTTGGAAATATATGATGATATCCCCATACCATGGATCCAAAGTTGAGATCAGGAAAATGTGCTCATCGACAAACATATCTTCACAAACTTCTTCCTCCTCCTCGCTTGGGAAATTAGATATAAGCTCCGCAAAAATCAACGATTTTTTTTATTTTTCCGAAACAAACTCGAGATTGAATTCTTGCAAGATGAAAATCCACTTATTATACTTTCCCTCGATCATCCTTCTAGTGAGGATGAACTGAAATGGATTGACATGGGCTACCACCAAGGTTTGGCGAAGGAGAATATAGTGTCTCAATATTTGAACCGCATGAACAGTAGCTAAGGAAATTTTCTCCACATGGGAATAATGAATCTCAGCATCTATAAGGTTTCGGTTCAAATAATATATGACATGCTCCTGGAGCTCCTCATCCTCCTGAACCAAAACCATACCAATCATCTCCATGGACGCGGCCACATAAAGTAAAAAGTCACGGATATAGTCGGGTGGACTAATCACCGGGGCTGATACTAAGGCTTGCTTCAGCACATCAAAGGACTCATGGGCTCGCTCATCCCAGCAAAAGGTAGTGTCCTTCTTCAAAATATGCATAAAGCCTCTAGTCAAATTGGAAAAGTTAACGACGAATCTCTGCAAGAAATTTGCCATGCCTTGCAAACATTGAAGATCTCTAATGTTTCTCGGGGGAGACAATTGAAGTATTGCCTCAAACTTTAAAGGGTAAACTCTTATAACCTCCTTGGAGACAATGAACCCTAACAAGTGAGCAGACTTCACGCAAAAGATACACTTATGAGGATTTAACCTGACCTGGTAGTGGCGACATCTTTCAAACACTAATCTCAAATGGTAGGAATGACGCACTCTCAGACGAGAATGAGCAGCAAGGTCATCAAAAAAGACTTCAATAATCAATTTGAGATCATGGAAGATCAAGGTCATAGCCCGCTGAAATGTGGCTCCGGTGTTTTTAAGACCGAAAGGCATCTTTCGATATGCAAAGGTAACCCAAGGACAAATAAATGCAGTCTTATGTTGGTCCTTGGGTTTGATTTGTATCTGATTGTATTCGGAAAAGCCGTCCATAAAGGAAAAAACCTCGCTTCCTGCACACTCATCCAAAATTTGATCAATAAATGGTGTGGGAAAATTATCCTTAGGATAGGCACGTTTCAAGTCACAGAAATCAGTGCATATGTGGATCGTTCCTTTCTTCTTATCAACTGGAATGGGGTTGGAAACCCACTCCATCAAGGAAACGGGATAGATAAACCGACATTTAACAATTTTTCTATCTCAGCCTTAATCGCGGGTGCTTTTCTAGGATTCACCGCACGCAAGAATTGTCGAATAGGCTTAGCATTAGGATAAGTTTTAATTTCATGTTCAACAATGCGAGGGTCGATACCTGGCATTTTCTCATATGACCAATAAAAGATATCATGAAACTCTTTGAACAGCTTGGTATACTCTTGAATCTCAGCATGGGAACATTCTGCCCCAATATAGACATTCTCAACTCTGCCAGGATTGTGAGAGATATTGATAGGGATGGTAGGAGATATATTCACCATGTTTCCATCAGCCATCAGACCAGGAGAGATTAATGGAACCATGGGACTACCAATTCTCTCACTAAGAATCCCCCTAAAGTCTTCACACTCCAAATGGTCAAGCTTAGGAAGAAAATAAGATCTATGATGCAACTCTTCCCAAGGTGGCTCAACCCTAGACATGGCCTCAATAATAGCTTCATCTGATGGAAAAACACTATCAAGGAAATCATGTGTGTGGAAGACTGAACTGCCCATGTAGGCAGCATATACGGGTCCTCCTCCCCCGTCCGTGAAGAGGAAGAACTAGGCTTTGCAACACATTCAAGATTCACTTGATATGCTATCATTGCTATAGGAAATGGCATGTCCATTCCGACAGGATTACACGAAGGATTCGGTGTAGGAAGAATCCAAGGATCTTCCATATGGGTAGTGTGAAAAGCCACTGATCTCACTGAAGACGAATCCCCACCGGAATAAGACCCAATCATAAGAACTGGTGCAAGACAAATAAAGGCTCCCATAAGGGATGGATACATGCCAACACCCACACTCCCAGTTGCTGGCTGAGAATGATTAATAATCGGGATAGAAGCTCCCAATGATGCGGTGACACTCAGATTCTTGAATGAAGTTTGATCAATCGTAACAATCTTCCCATTAAATGGAAAGCATACGACTCGAAATAGAGAGGAAGCTACATCTTGCATACTATACATCCAATTCCTACCCAGTAAGAGATTGTAGTCAAGGGGCGCATCAACCACCTCGACCTCGATTGCAATGGTCTTCCCTCCCAAACAGATCTTAAGAGAAGGAAGAATCCCATGCGGCTGAAACAATCTACCATCAAAAGCAGTCAACATGGTAGTGGATTTAGACAACTCGGGGGAGCCCAACCCCTTTGAACATGACAAAGACATCACAGAAGTAGCAACTCCTTCGTCAATCATAGTGTGTTTGATGGTCATGTTAAGACATTCTACATAAATTAAGAGAGACATGTAGTAAGGCAAGCGAGGCTGTAGTCCTGCAGTTTCAAATTTGATGACGAAGGAAGAGTGATCATCGTTAACACCAAGAGCAAAAATCAAATCCTTCCTTTGCGACAAACAACTCTGAAGAACTTCAAGTGCAGACATCGCACAAGGAGTGTGGCCCAAATCCTCGACAACAGAATAGTTCTGGGCAGCTCGGGAATTACGATTGTGTCCCAAATGCTTTAAGACTCCCTTAGGAATGCGAGGTACACTCTCAAGTTTATCCCTAGGATTTTTAATAAGAAAAGGTCTCTTAGTAGGAGGAGGTTCTTTCCCAAGGTCAGGTTGCGACGAACCATAGTCCTTCGCATGAGTCACAGCCTTAGCAGCACGCACCATGTTGATGCAACCATGACCACTACAAGCTTCTAGCGGATCTTGATCTCCACCAGATTGATCATGGGTCCTCGAGTTCATGTTTTGATTATGGGGTAAAGGGTTGGTCAGCACAGCTTGGCCCTGTGCTATGAACATCGAGGCTTCTTCGATACGAGGGCATAAGTGAGTGAGGTGTTCTACCTTACACAAATTGCAAGGAAACTTAACCTTACGTTTAGACTACTTGTCCCCCCCAACATTGCAGGTGTTCTTGTCATTAGAATTGGCATTTTCATTCCTATTCCCTCCCTTACGATTGTTTTTACCCTTCTTCTTATTCCTTCTAGGTTGCTGGTTACCCTTCTGGTCCGATGATTGTACCGAAAGCACACTCACCGTTTGGGTGGGGTGAGATGAAGACATGGCTTATCCCGAGGAATATTGGTTGATAGACAATTAACTCACCTATTTCACAACCAAATCCGTAGGTTTGGTATTTGTACAACCAACAATGCCATCGACATGTGTTCTAGGTTTGACCTTAGGATCGAAACTAGAACGTGGAGCGTTAGGAATGATCTCATATAACAAACTGGATTGAGCATAAATCAGATCCAATTCCGGCACCCTAAAAATGGCTTGTTCCTTGTTCTGAACTCCGGATGTAGAAACGTCCTTTTCTATATAAGGTAGTAATGATTTAAGGAACCATTGGAGGAGAAACTCCAGTGGTATGAAGGATTTAATCAATCTCTTTCATCTACGCCACTCTTGGATATGGTCCGAGATATGCGTGGCTTTGTCTTGCCGAAATGTCGACAAGAGTTCTGTACCAACGTTGTAATGCACTGGTAGCTGGAAGTGGTTGAGAAAAGTCATATCTAGGTCATCGAACAAAACGAATGCCATGTACCATTTCGATGTAGGCCCAGTAAGGGCGCGTTGAAATAGCCTTAAACGGATGGAATCTTCGTGTAAGGAATTATAAGAGCACCAAAGGTGAAATGTAGTAACATGTTCACTAGGATATTCTCTTGGTTTTCCCTCAAATTTGGGAATGTCCAAGGGAAGCTTATTAGGGACAGCCGTCCAGGCCGGGTCATGAGAGACTGGATTGTTTGTTAGTCTCGACAAGTCAGGTAAATTTAACATTGCGAGGAAAGGGAGCCTAGGTTGAGTAGGTTAATGCCACGCTCCCTGATAGTTTTGTTTCACATAATACTGATTACCGTAACCACCATGGCCATGGCCATAGTATCCTCCTCCTGTTTGACCCGTGTAGGGCGACATGGACGCACCATAATGTGGTGTACCTTGACTATGTGGAGCTACAAAGCCTTAATTCAGAGAGTAATCGGGTTGTTGATACCTGTACCCATAAGGTGAATAACTATGCACATACTGCAGTCCATAATGTTGTCCATGAGAGGTCCCATAAGATGTCCCATGAGAAAATCCATAAGTAGGAATATGACTACCCAAAACAACGAGAGGTACTTGGCTTTGAGACATGACTATGCGAGTAGCAGTAGTACGGACATGACTAGTAGCAACATTCCAGCCTAAAGGACCATGTGAATGAGGGGGAGGAATAGCATTCGAAGAACTAGGATAGAGGATGAAGGGACATGTGAAACTATGTAAGTGGTATTCCCTATAGTCACTTGTCTTGGTTCTGGTATCGAAATAGGACTACTAACCCCAGGTCTAGGATGAACGTGTGATCTAGCCTCGACCACCAAGATGGAGGGTGCAATGTGACTCATGCTCGCAAATCTCTCCTCATGGAAAGGAATGGGAATGCCCCCAGGCATAGTGCTAGGATCAAATTTTGACTCGGCATGATGTGCTGAATCATGTACAGGGATACCAGACATGCCATAACTAACATAACTAGTGCTTGTAGGTTCATGATGAGTCTCGTCACCCAACATCCAATACCAGTGACCTGTGAATGAGGGATCATACCTCGAGTGCGTAGGTATATCATGTGAAGGATCAAACCTAGAGTGTGTAGGTATATAAGGTGAAGGATCATACATAGGAGTAGGATCTTCTTCCCCAACCTCTTGAGGCAAAGAAGACAACTTAGTAATTTCATCTTCACGATCTCCCATCGTGTGTGAATCAATGTGAGAAGTAGTCCGCCTGGACCATCTGCTTCTCTCTTCCAAAGGAGGAGGACATGTAGAAGGCGGAAGTACCGCTAAACAATGAGAACGACGAGGTGCCACACCTGAATCCACAATGACTCAAAAAATGAAAAAGACTCTTCTAATTACACAAACCCTAAGCAAGCTAGCGTGCATAGAGCATACACCAATATAATCTAAAGCCAATCATAAGCAAACAAGGGTAGGATATGTGAGCTCCCGAATGAAGCAGGTATGTCTTTCCTAGGAGAGGCTTGAGACTCCCATACAAAACAAGTGGAGGTTTGTAACCAATTATTGTGGCCCTCAGCTTCAATGCATATAGCGACTGTGTTGTCCAACCCAAACCTGGTCGGGACACCCATAGAATAACCCCTGCAAAGTACCCCCTTAATAAACTAGGTAAGGAAACTAAGGTCACCTCAATATAATCAATGCTTAGGCAGACATTCGCAGGTGGGATTGACCGTATGGGTAGGGTAGTAAAGCTCAAAACTCTCAAAAGATCCCCTAGATTTAGAATACAATCCTGGAAATATCTCCGGTGCTACTCAGTTATGACTAGGGGTCATCCCAATCAATAACCACTCACACTGCCTCATGCTTAACTCCCTTGTAAGAGGAGGATCTTGAAAAACACTAATTATACCAAGGAATTTCACACTCTCACCTGGACAGACACATACATGTTTTTGTTTAGTGGTCTTGGAGAATTTACTCACAATGAACTATTCCAAGACGCTAAAACCTAATCTTGTTGGTGTACCCTATCAAATAAAATAGTGTAATCCATTTTAATTAAGCATTGATTTTATTTGGCTTATTACTCAAAGAGGTAGATGATCGTGCAACCAATGATGTTATGATGCAAACATGAAGTAAAATGCACACCTAACAATCAATGCAAATACATTGTGTCAAATGAAAAATAGGGTATGCTACAACGTGAAACGAAAATTTTTCTTCAAATGACAAATGCAATCATTCCTATATGAAATCCTGACTAATACTTTTCTAAGCAAACCTAGTGCAAGTACCATGTAATATGCAAAGTGAAATGATGCATAATGATGCAAATAAGCAAATATGTTTGAATTTTTTGAATAAAAATGAGATAATAAAGAAAAAGAACAATTCTACCACCCCCAGGCTTTGCAAGCACTATCAAACAGCACCCAAGAAAAGCACTAAGGTAAAAGAGACCTAATGCACTAATCCCAAAACAAAAATTTGAAGATGCAATGACAAGAACATTCTTAAAAAAAATTTACCCTAAAAGGGGTCTTTGGTTAGAAACAGAGGTGTATACAGACTCTGGAAGCATCTAAGGAGACTCAACAATCATCAGAACTCACCCAGCAACACTCAATCTTCCTCTATAAGAAAAAACTCAGGGCATATGTGACTGTGTGCAGAAAACCCGCGTATATACGCGGAAATCTCAGTCAAAACCACGTGTACATGGGACTGTGAGGCAGAAACTCGCATACCGAAAGAAAAAGATATAAAAATGAAGGTAAACAGATAAGATGAGACAAAATTTACACCTATTAGACACTACTAAGAAAACATGCCCCCAGACCTGACTCAGAAACAGAGAAATGAGAGCAATTCAAGAACATTGAATGCCGATAAAAAACCCCCAAAGGAAAAATGACTAGGAACTCCCTAGTGGAGTCTAATAATGTGTATTTAAATGAGTATTTTATCCATGGATTCTTTTAAATGCTTATATGTTGTACAGGAAAATATATTTCTATTAATATAAAACAAAGATTACAATAGTGACCACCTTTGTCGGCATGTCTGCGAATCGAAGAAACTGAGTCCCCCACTTGGGCCTCCACCACTTCAATCCTCCATCTCTTGATAGAAATCTCACAAGAAAAAGTAAATCTTGGGAATAACACAAAAGTTCTCCAAGGGGCAAAGGGATGTAGACTCAAGTATAAGGTCTGACAACAATGGACTATATTTTTCTTGCTGTTCAATTACTCATGCCTTCAATGTATCCAAAGGGTTCCTTATATAGCTCTTTAATGGGGTAATGGAAGGTCAAATCCGAGCGGTCTCAAGGCATATGGAAGGCCAAGAGACAAGTGAGTCAGATCCACATCAAGGAAAACTCCAAAATAATTTGTCCTTTTTCACACATCCCGATGTACGTGGTTTTAGGGGTCAAACCCGTGTATATACACGAGAAAGGGATTAAAAGTCGGGTATGGCAATTATTGCATGTTTTTAGGGATGATCTTGGAAACATCAAAGGTAAAAAAATGGTCCATGGGGTCTAAGGAGTCTGCAGAGGGATAGGGAAGGCCATAAAAGTGTGATTCACCATGTGTGGTAAAATCAGCTATAACACCCTCCGCCAAAGTATTGATGTAATTATAAATTCGAAATGTATTCACTTATGTATCTTATGGATTATACCGTGATGTTTATTTCGGGATGTGTTTGTAATGTAATTGAGTCATGTCATGCTCCAATGTTCTGATCGAGAGTTTCTATAATGCAAATAAGTCATGTAAAGTCAATGTGGGTAACCCTCCTATTGTTCAAGGGTTAAAGTCCTCGCAGTTCTGGGGCACTAGGGTTGTTAGAATCACCTAGTGAAGTCGGCCCTAGTAGGGTTTAGTCAAGTCAAGAATTAGTATAAATAGAGATCTAGCCTCTCTACTTATCACACACTCACTCACTCTCAGTTGTAGCGCATAGCTGAGGTGTTGATGTACTTGTAACTTTGGAATGTATTCACTTGTCTTTCCTATATATTTTAACCCGATGTTTATTTCGGGATGTACTTGAGTCATGTCATGCCCCGATGTTCCGATCGGAAAGTTTCTATAATGTGAAAGTCATGTCAAGTCATTGTGGGTAACCCTCCTATTGGTCAAGGGTTAAAGTCCCCACATTTGTGGGGCCCTAGGGTTATTAGACTATCCTAGTGAAGTCAACCCTAGGTGAGTCATTGTAAGTCAGGGCAATAGTCCCCACCATTGTGTTACTGTCCTATTGGTTGGAGGAGGCAAAGTCCCCACAAGTTGTGGGGCACTAGGGTTATTAGACACTACTAGAGATGTCGGCTCTAGTAAGTAATTGTTAAGTGAGGCCGACATGTTGGAGTGAGTTTCAAGTGAACTAAAGAATATAAATAGAGAGTGAGCCTCTCTATTTATCACACACACACTCACTCATTGGAGCGCATGAGTGAGAGGAGAAGTTACTGGGACAATAGAGAGACTGTTGTTGGTGGGAGATCATCTTTATGTTTTCGGGTTTTACTTTTGGTGCTGATTCTATCTCTGAGGAAGTTGTGGGGTTTTCTCCTTTATGGTTTCCCCGAGGAAAATTCTTTGTGCCTCTTGTCTCTTGTGTTTTATTGTTGTGCATGTTATTCTCTCAGTTAAATATCCTAAGATCATAATGCTAGCTTGAATGATGAAAAACTAACATGGTATCAGAGCTAACCTCAGAAGAAGACATTGTGTAGCTTCAGAAGCTATGGCTTCTTAATTTTTGGGTCTCTCTCCACAATCCTTCAACAAAAGTATGCTAGGCTGAATCTCCATTGAAGGGCGCATCTTTCTGTCGAAGCGGAATTCGATTCCGAGCATTTTTCAGTTTTGGTGCGGGAAATTAGGGCTTCTTGCAGAAGACGAATTTTTGAGTGAGCTCGGCATAGGATTTATATCCTCATCAAAATTGAAGTGTAGAGACTTGGATCAAGATTTTCAGTTGGTTGAAACTCTGGGAAAGTCAAACCCTAGTTTGACCCCGAGCTAGAAAAACCTTAAATACTAAAACTAATAAGTTTTGGTACATTCACTATATCTTGATATTGACGAAGGCGTAGGAGCTGAAAATTATAGAGGATGAATATGCGATCCTGATGTACACTATATCCAAATATTATCCTCCAATTCTCTATATCCTGGGAGATATGATCCCTCCAAGTTAGGGTTCTAGCCTCTTCCAGAATTCATCCCTAAACAGGACACCTGGGGAGGATTGATATATCTTGAGATACAAAGGTCCAAATTCAATTTCTAAAGATTTTATAGAAAGGTAATGGACTTTAATTTTTGTGGTCTAAGTTTTAGACTCAGAAGATGAATCACTGACATGTGACAGTCCATACAACTTCGCTGTTTTGAACAATCCTGTAACTGGTCACTTTGGAAAAATGATCATAAGTCCCAATTGGTGAAACTAATTCTAATGAAACTTGGGTTTTTGGATCAGGGACATGTGAGGTTACCTCAGTGATAAATTTTAGACACAGAGGAGTAGCATCTTTAGAGATACCAAGGAAACAGTAACAAGTATTTTTGCAAAAGAAATTGGAAAACTAGGGCTTCCTGTTTAGGGAGATTCCCTCCACTGTTTTCATAAAAGGAGTCCATTAGACAGCTCTATTTGAAGAGATATATCTTTATATGCAATTAGATATGAAATATTCCAAGTTTTGAAAATTAGGGTTTCTCTGATAAACCCTAGCTCAGCCAGCTCCGGAACCAGGATAGACACCTCAAATCGGTAAGATATAATCTTTTGCTATTTTCATTTGAGGTTGTCATTTCAAAGTGATCTATCACATCATATTGATGATAATATTGGTGAAGTTGACAAACTCCAAGGATGGAAGTATATGATCTCTCTGAAGAAAATGAATTGGACACCTACACAAGGAGAGCAGTTCCAGTTCCAGAGGGAGATGAGGCTCAAAGCCTTACACAAGAAGAACTTGGTCAAGACCAAGAAGATCAATGTTGATTTAGTCACGGATCAACTTGTACCACAAGTGTCTTTCCTAAAAAAACCAAAGATGTTTGATCCCTTGACCAAGCTATTTGAAGGGAAGAACATAAATCAGAAGATGGCTTTGAGAAAACAGTTGAAGAATGTGAAGATCTAGAATGCAGAACAACTTGAAGCAGTAGAAGAAGAAGTGGAGAATGCAGAAGTGGTGATAACCATCTTGAATGGCCTCTCATGATCATGGGATTCATTCATTCGAATAATGTGTGCCAGAAGGAAGTGATTAATTTCAGCAAACTCCAAGAAGAAGAAAAAGCTTGACTCATAAGAAGAGAAGAGAAGATGGGAGCAACTGAAGATCAAACTCTCACCATACAAAGAAGATCCCTCAATTGATGAGGAATATGAAGAGCTCAACTCTTGAAGAACCTCTTATCCACATTAACACTTGGATAAGAAACTATGCTATTATGAAAGAAGAAGACGATGAAGCTGAAGGCTCAAGAAGAAGTCTACCCACGAAAAAAATAAAGATAATTATTCAATTGTCATTTCATGATATTGTTTTGTTATGCATTTGTTTATATTTAGGGTATGCATTAGAGAGAATTTGAGGTCAAAATGGGCCTCAAAAGGACCAAAATGTACTATAAAAATCAACCAATTACATTCTAGTAGATGACATCATCCCCCATGGTTGAGGTGGCATTGCATGAGTTAAGAATGCTTATTTGTCACATTTTCTATGGTGGATGAAAATCCATAGTTAACCAAGGTAGTGGTACAAGTAATTTTAAGTCATAAAGTGAAGTACTCACAATAAAAGTCATTTCACACTTTCTCATAAAATAATATTATTGTTATTTTCAAGTAAAGTACTCACAATTCACTTTCTCATAAAATAATATTATTGTCATTTTCAAGTAAAGTACTCATAATTCATAAAAATGTCTTTTCATTTTTTTTATAAAATAATATATTGTCATTTTCATGTTTTTAATTTTAAATTATGTATTCATTCAATTGTATTTAATATCATAATGTCAAACTAATATATATATAATTTTGTACTTTTAAAATAAATTAAATTCATGAATGATATTTATATGAAAAAAATATGTTAGTTATGCATATAAATTAAATTCATTTTTGTTTAATTTTATTTACAAGTTCAAGACAAATAAATGTTAAAGGACAATAAATTTTTGGGAATTTACAATGAATCTTAGTCACATCATTCTAGAGTTATTTTATTAATTTTATTTACAGTCAATTTAGAAAAGTAACTCAACCATGGTTATTTATATTGTACATGAAAAGTAGTGTAGGAGGTGAGTTGTCATATATACCTACCCCATAAAACCCCTAACTCATAATATTTTAATATATCTTATATTTTTGTAGTACATCTCTTAGGAGGCCCATTTTTGACCTCAAATTCTCTCTAATGTATTATGCATGATAGGATGTTTGCATTAATGACAATATACTACTAATATGCATGTGATGGGTAAGTAGCTGATGGTGCTATACAACTCTCATTGCTACTTATCTAGAATGAAACCTCTTTGCTGACATATTGGATTAGTGCACAATCTCAATGTTGTCCTGGTAGAGATGGAAGGCATCTAGAAAAGTTTCTGTGAGATATGGATGAATGTTGTATTGGCTAAAGTAGTTGCATGATCATATATTTATGCATAAGAATTTTCCAGTATGAACATTCCTTATGAAATATTTCTAACCATACAAATGCATTTGACTTGTAGGAAAGATCACATACAAGCAAAGAAGGATGAGACTTGTTCCAAAGAACAAGTGACGACATTTCAAAATGAAAAATAATATGACGAATGTAGCGACATCATTGATGCAGAACCTTCCAAGAACAAAGGGAAGATCAGTTCAAGAAGAATGATGTCTAGGATGTAGTATCGATACGTGAAGGGAAATTTGTAGTTCCATCATGTAGTAGATGGAAACATCGTGGGTTACAAGGCATAGACTACGAAGAGACATTTGCAGCCACTAGAAGTGAAGTCACATGATATACATAATCATGTGTGCATGGAAGAAGGCCTTGTACAAGTTCAGAAGGAACCCATGGGATAACACATACATGATAAGTTTGATGAATATCTTAAACTTTGCTACAAGGTTGATAAAGGATGACAAGCTCACAGATGGGTGCGAGAAGAATGCTTTCAAAGATAGAGGATCTTGGTATCCAATGATCCTAGATGGATACATAGAATATTAGTAGCATAGGAAGCTACCTGTCACTCCGGTACAGAATGTTTCAGTGCATAGAGTACGGAAGATAGAGGGAGTATGATGCTCCGCTTCAGAGGGAGTGACTGCAGAAGATCCTAAGGTTCGACATGGTATGACAGGATGGATAGATTACTGATGACTCTAGGCTTTATAGAGAGTAAAGTGGATTCCAACCTTTGCTTCAAGGTTGAAGGCGGAAGACCAGTGATGCTCCTGTTATGTTTCGATGCACTATTTTCTAGGCATGGGGGTGTGGACAAGGGAAGTATGCAGTAGAGATCCTGAAGAGGTTTAGGATGATGGACTGCAAGGCCATGGCCACACCTATGGCATCGAACATGAAGCTATTGAGTGATGCTTCATCAGATACGGTTGATGCTATGATGTTTTGCCAGATAATTGGGTCCTTGATGTACCTGAGACCAGATATTTGCTTTGTTGTGAACACATTGAGACAAGTTCACCTTATGGTTGTAAAGCATGCAGGGGTACAATTGATTATGGGCTTAGGTATGATGTGAATCAGAAGATTAACCTGCAGGGTTATGTGGATTTGTATTGGGAAGGAAATGCCATTGATAGAAAGAGCATTTCGAGATGCTACTTTAGTATGGGATCAAATGTGATCTCTTGGTTTGGCATGATGGAGTCCTACATGGCACTAAGTACAGCTAAGGAAAAATATGTTGCCACTTGCTATTTGGGAGAGAGGAGCAGTGAAGTTCCAATATGTGACCCAGATCAAGATCTCTCGAAAGAGGGAGTTCTAGCATAGTCGGTGAGACAGGTTCTTTGAGCATAAATCCTGGCGAAGCTCGTAGGTTGCTCATATGTAAATAGACCTGTAGGTTTCCCTTGGATGTAATCGGTCCTAGCAAAGCTCGCAGGTCATCCTTGGACGTAATCAGCCCTGATGTGATTCTATGCTAGAAATGGACAAAGTGAAGTTTGAGTACTCCAGGGAGAAGCTTGGTGTTCTCCATAACGAGGTCCCTTCCAAGGGGAAGTGACGAGTCTGGAAGCCATTCTGACGAGCAGGTCAGATATAAGGGCTGAGCCATTCTATCATGGTTAAAGGATTAGGTTCCTCCCATGTCAGATATGAATGTTGAATTCCATTCTAGGAATGGAGGTACCTGGTCAGCTACCAAGAACACTCAGTCTGAAATTTAGAGAGCCATTTTGACGAGCAGGTCAGATGTAAGGGCTGATCCATTCTATCATGGCTAAAGGACTAGGTTCCTCCCATGTCAGATATGAGTGCTGGACATTCTAACAAGCAGGTCAAATGTAAGGGCAACTGCCACTCTCCGGGAGAGTGGAGGCACCTGGTCCATTACCAGGTAGCTCAGTCTGGGACTAGGGGCCATTTTGGTGAGGGTGTAGGAATTGGTTCCTACCAGGTCTAATGTGAGTGCAGACCATTCTGGCGAGGGTGTAGGATTTGGTTCCTACCAGGCCAGATATAAGGGCAACTGCCATTCTCCAAGAGAATGGAGGCACCTGGTCTGTTACCAGGTAGCTAAGTTTGGGACTAGACACCATTATGATGAGGGTGTAGGATTTGGTTCCTACCAGGTCAGATGTGAGTGCATGCCTTTTTGACGAGGGTATAGGATTTGGTTCCTACCAGGTCAGATGTAGGTGCTGAAGCCTTTTCACAGATGATAGTGATGTCCTATCTTGCTGGTGAATGTGAGTGTTGGGCCTTTTTGATGTGATTGTAGGCGCCTACATGATCAGATGTGAGCGCTGGGCGTGCCTTTCTAACGAGTAGGTCAGATGTAAGTGCTGGGCAGGCCATTCTAATGAGTAGGTTAGATATAAGTGCTGAAGAAGACCTACATGGTGGCTATTCCTACAACCAGTATGAAAGAAGGCTGGCTTTGTAGAACTTCATGTGATGAGAAGAATCATGAGATAGCACCCGTGGTACTGATCCAGATCGAGTGAGGATCTAGAGCCAGTGATGATGATTTAGCAGCGATGATCTAGATTGAGTGATGATCCAGATCCAGTGATGATGTTCAATGATGATCCAGATTGAATGATGATCCAAATCCAGTGATGATCCAGATCGAGTGATGATCCAGATCCAGTGATGATCCAGATCAAGAGATGATCCAGATCCAGTGATGATGACCCGTGATGATCCATATCTAGTGATGATCCAGATCCAGTGATGATGATCCAGATCGAGTGATGATCCAGATTTGAAGATGAAGATGACTTGAAGATGAATATGACTTGAATATGCACATGATGAGATGATCCAGAGAAGAAGACTAGTGATGAAAATTGTGTCGAGAGAATACCTTCATAGTTAAGAGGGAGTGTTGATGTATTTGTAACTTTGGAATGTATTCACTTGTATTTCATATCTATTGTAACCCATTGTTTATTCCGAGATGTACTTGAGTCATGTCATGCCCCGATGTTCTGATCGGGAAGTTTATATAATGTGAAATTCATGTCAAGTCATTGTTGGTAACCCTCCTATTGGTCAAGGGTTAAAGTCCCCACAGTTGTGGGGCCCTAGGGTTATTAGACTATCCTAGTGAATTCGACCCTAGGTGAGTCATTGTAAGTCGGGGCAATAGTCCCCACCATTGTGTTACCCTCCTATTGGTCAGAGGAGGCAAAGTCCCCACAAGTTGTGGGGCACTAGGGTTATTAGACACTCCTAGAGATGTAGAATCTAGTAAGTAATTGTTAAGTGAGGACGACATGTTGGAGTGGGTTTCAAGTGAACAAAAGAATATAAATAGAGAGTGAGCCTCTCTATTTATCACACACACACTCACTCATTGGAGTGCATGAGTGAAAGGAGAATTTATTGGGACAAGAGAGAGACTACTGCTGTCGAGAGATCATCTTTATGTTTTTGGGTTTTACTTTTGGTGCTGATTCTATCTCTAAGGAAGTTGCGGGGTTTTCTCCTTTATGGTTTCCCTGAGGAAAATTATTTATGTCTCTTGTCTCTTGTGTTTTATTTTTGTGCATATTATTCTCTCATTTAAATATCCTAAGATCATAATGCTAGCTTGAATGATGAAAAACTAACATGAGGAAGAAGAGACACTAGGGCTAGGAAGAAAGAGGTTACCGCTGTCGAGAAATCATCTTACTATTTTGTGGTTTTACTTTTGGTGCTGATTCTATCTCCGAGGAAGTTGCGGGGTTTTCTCCATTTATGGTTTTCCCAAGGAAAAACACTGTGTTCATTGTCTCTTGTGTTTGATTGCTGCGCTTGTTATTCTCTCAGTTAAAGATCCTAGTATAATGCTAGCTTAATGTTAAAAATCTAACATGGTATCAGAGCTAACCTAAGAAGAAGACACTATGCAGCTATGGGAACTAGGGCTTCCTACTTTGTGGATCTCTCTCCATAGTTTTTTAGTAAAAGAAGGTTGGAATAACTCTTCTCCCTAGGGAAAATCTTTCTGTCGAAGCAGAATCCAATTATGAGGTTTTTCAGTTTTGGACCCGACACTGCTGCCGGAAATTAGGGATTTCCACATAAGTGGAATTTTTCAGTGAGCCCAGGCCTGGATTGATCTCCTCCTCAAAATCGAATTTAGGGATCAAGATCAAAGCATTTGGTTGGATAGAAATCCAGAAAATCAAAACCCTAATCTGCTCCTGAACCAACACTGCAGAATTTCAGCTCCAAATCTAGATCAAACATATTGACCTGGTAAGATCTAAATATTTTGTATTTCTGTTTGAGGTTCTCAGTTAAGATGTCTCATCATACCAAGCTTGATGAAAAGCTTGAGGGAGCTGGTAACTTCCGAGCCTGGACGTATAGGATCTCCCTGGCCCTGGAACAAAATGAGTTGGACTCCTATATCAGTGACGAGGTTCTAGTTCCAAAGGGAGATGAGGCTAAGGCCTTACATAAGAAGAAGTTGGTTATGGAAAAGAGGATCATTGCTGATTCAATCAAGGATCACCTCATACCACAGGTGTCCTCTCTAAAGACACCTAAAGCTATGTTTGATGCCCTAACTAAATTGTTTGAAGGGAAGAACATAAACCGGAAGATGACTTTGAGAAACCAGTTGAAGAATGTGAAGATTTAGAATGCAGAGACAATCTAGTATTACTTCACAAGAGTCTCTTAGATCAAGGAACAACTAGAAGCAATAGATGAAGAAGTGGAAAATGTTGAGATTGTAATGACCACATTGAATGGTCGCCCTAGGACATGGGACTCTTTCATTCAAGGGATCTGTGCCAGAAAGAAGTTAGTCAAGTTCAGCAGACTTTGGGAAGAATGCTCACAAGAAGAAGCTCGGATAGCAGCCTGAGAAGAAAAGATGGGAAGTGAAGATCAAGCTCTCACAGTTCAATCCAAGAAACTTAGAAGGGACCATGATCATCATCAGTCTAAAGGTAAGCACTCTTCCCACAAGAAATCTCAACTCTAATGTTATACTTGTGATGAAATAGGACACTTTTCCAGAGATTGTCCTAAAATCAAAAGAATCCCTCACAAGAAGAAAAACAACAAGAGAATACATCATGCTCATGCTGCAGAGGATGATGAACCTTCCACAAAGAGAGCCAGATGTGAAAGTGAAGATTCTTCAAGCGATGAAGAATATGTTTTGATTTCCGCTCTCACGAGAAATATCACACATGGAAGCAATGTTTGGCTTATAGACAGTGGGGCTTCCAAACATATGATGGGATTCAAAGAGTCCTTTGTGAGACTATCAGAACATGAATCACCTCACATGGTGAAGCTCAAAGATGACTACCGGCATCCAATAAAAGGTAGTGTGGAATCCTCCTATAAGCTAGACTCTGAAACATCCATGAAGATGAAGGATGTATTGTTTGTACCAAGACTCAAGAAGAACCTTCTCTCCATATCAACATTAGATGAAAAAGGAATGAGGGTTGCATTTGTAGATAGCCAAGTTATCATGTGGCCAAAAGGAAATACCTTCCATGATGCAGTAGTGACTGGGGAACAAGAGATAGGTCTATACAAATTGAAGGGACATCCAGAACAAGCCTTGATCCATGACACAGTAGAGCCAAATGAACTTTGGCATAGAAGGCTTGCACATGTACATTACAGAGCACTCCCACTTGCAAGCAAAGCTGTTGAAGGTCTTCTAGAAATACAAGAAAAACATGATGGATTCTGCAAAGGATGTGTGAAAGGAAGAAGCACCCATAATTCATGATACAGCCATGAATGAAGAAACTCAAGAAGAAGATTGAGAATTTGAAGAACCTCAAGAACCTATAGATCCACCTCAGGAGAATAATCCTCATAAGAGGAAACCTGATTGGGTATGAGAAGCTATCCAACGTGCGTAAAGATATGGGTCTCTAGAAGAGAATCACAGTGAAAGAAAGAGGACCAGATCCTGCTCTGGATATGTAGCTTTATTATGTGATTTCATTGATAAAGAACCTTCCAACTATGAAGAAGCAGGAGAACAGAAATAATGGAAGGATGCTATGATCGAAGAGTATCAATTGATCATGAAGAATGATGTTTGGGATGTTGTCCCAAGACCAGAAGAGAAGTCTGTTGTAACTTCCAAATGGATCTACAAGATCAAGCATGCTGCAGACGGTAGCATAGAAAAATATAAAGCAAGATTTGTTGCTCGTGGTTTCTCCCAGAAAGAAGGAATAGATTATGAAGAAACTTTTGCACCTATAGCTAGATACACTTCCATAAGATCAGTACTTGCTCTGGTTGCAGTGATGAAATGGAAGATACACCAGATGGATGTCAAGACTACTTTATTGAATGGTGTAGTGGAAGAGGAAGTTTATGTGGAGCAACCACTCGGCTTTAAGACACATGAAAGGGAGTCTCATGTATGTAGATTGAATAAATCCCTGTACGTTTTGAAACAGGAACCCATGACATGGTACAACAGAATTGATAGCTTTCTATCCAGTTTGGGATTTACCAAGAGTAAAGCAGATTCCAAACTTTACTACAAGGTTGAAGGTGGAAACCCAGTGATTCTCCTACTATATGTCGATGATCTATTTGTAACAGGTATGGATGGGTTGATTGCTGATACGAAGAGAAAGCTTGCTGCCGAGTTCGAAATGAAGGACTTGGGTATGATGCATTATTTTCTAGCCATGGAGGTGTGGCAGAACGCAGATGGAATATCCCTCGGACAAGGGAAGTATGCAGTAGAGATAATGAAGAGGTTTGGGATAATGGACTGCAATGCCATGACCACACCTATGGCATTGAACCTGAAGCTATTGAGTGATGCTTCATCAGAAGCGGTTGATGCTACGATGTATCGTCAGATGATTGGGTGCTTGATGTACCTGACGAACACGAGACTAGATATTTGCTTTGCTGTGAACACCTTGACAGATCCGAGACATGTTCACTTGATTGCTGCAAAACATATTCTGAGGTACTTGAGGGGTACAATTGATTATGGGCTCAAGTATGATGCAAATCAGAAGATTAACCTAGAGGGTTATGTTGATTCAAATTGGGTAGGCAGTGCCATCGATAGGAAGAGAACTTTAGGGTGTTGCTTCAGTATGGGATTAGGTGTGATCTCTTGGTTTAGTAGGAATAAATCCTTTGTGGCATTGAGTACAGCTGAAGCAAAGAATGTTGCAACTTGTTCAGCTAGTTGTGAGGTAGTATGGCGCAGGAAGATACTGTTTGATTTATTTGATCTCCAGTTAGATGCTACTTGTATATATTGTGACAACCAGAATTGCGTGAAGTTGTTGAAGAACCCGATGTTCCATGACAAGTCGAAGCATATCGAGATCAAGTATCACTATATTAGTGATATGGTGCTGAGGGGAGCAGTGAAGCTCCAGTATGTTGCGACAGATGAACAGATAGCTGATGTGTTGATGAAGCCATTGGCTAGAGTGAAGTTTGAGTACTTCAGGGAGAAGCTTGATGTTCTCTAGATCGAGTTTCCTTCCAAGGGGAAGTGATGAGTCTGTAAGCCATTCTGACGAGTAGGTCAGATGTAAGGGCTGAACCATTCTGTCATGGTGAGAGTATTGGTTCCTTCCATGTCAGATCTGAGTGCTGAGCCATTCTGATATGACTGTAGGATTGGTTCCTACATGATCAGATATAAGGGTTGTTGCCATTCTTGGAATGGAGGTGCCTGGTCAGTTACCAAGAATACTTGGTTTGGGACTTAGGGCCTTTTTTATGCGACTGTAAGATATAGTCTTACATGATTAGATGTGAGCACATGGCCATTTTGATGTGATTGAGGGATTGGTTCCCACTTGATCAGATATAAGGGCTGATGCCATTCTCTGGGAGAATGGAGGCACGTGGTTAGTTACCAGGAAAGCTCAGTATGGGACTGGGGTCCATTCTAATATGACTGTGGGATGTGTTCTCACATGTTCAGATGTGAGTGTAAGGCCATTCTGATGAGTAGGTCAGATATAAGTGCTAGGCCATTCTAAAAAGTAGGTCAGATATAAGTGTTGGGCCATTCAGACAAGTAGGTTAGATATAAGTGCCGTGACATTTTGACGAGTAGGTCAGATGTAAGGGCTGGGCCATTCTGACATGGTGAGGGGATTAAGTTCCTCTCATGGTCAGATGTGAGTGTTGGGCATGCCTTTCTAATGAGTCAAGGTCAGATGTAAGTGCTGGATGGGCCATTCTGACTTAGGGTCATATATAAGCACTAAGAAAGACCTACATGGAGGCTAGGCCTACACCCAGCATGAAAAAGGGATGGCTCTGTAGAACTTCCTGTGATAAGAAGAATCATGAGATAGCACCCATGATTATTTCAGTGATGATTATCCAGTAGTGATGATCCACATCGAGTGATGATCTAGATCCAGTGATGATGCTCTAGTGATGATCCAGATCCAGTGATGATCTAGATCCAGTGTTGATCCAGATCGAGTGATGATCTAGATCTAGATGAAGATGACTTGAAGATGAAGATGACTTGAAGATGACGAGAACTCGAGGATGATCCAGATGATACAGAGAAGAAGAATTGTGCTGATAAATTGTGTCGAGAGAATACCTTCCTAGTTAAGAGGGAGTGTTGATGTAATTGTTACTTCGGAATGTATTCACTTATGTATCTTATGTATTATACCCTGATGTTTATTCCGGGATGTGTTTGTAATGTAATTGAGTCATGTCATGCCTTGATGTTCCGATCGAGAGTTTCTATAATGTAAATAAGTCATGTCAAGTCAATGTGGGTAACCCTCCTATTGTTCAAGGGTTAAAGTCCCTGCAGTTCAAGGGCACTAGTGTTGTTAGACTCACCTAGTGAAGTCGGCCCTTGTAGGGTTTGGTCAAGTCAAGAATTAGTATAAATAGAGAGTTATCCCCTTTATTTATCACACACTCACTCACACTCAGTTGTAGCGCATATCTGAGGAAGAAGAGACACTGGGGCTAGGAAGAAAGAGGTTACTACTATCGGGAGATCATCTTATTGTTTTGGGGTTTTACTTTTGGTGTTGATTTTATCTCTGAGGAATTTGCAGGGTTTTCTCCATTTATGGTTTCCCCGAGGAAAAACATTGTGTTCATTGTCTCTTATGTTTGATTGATGTGCTTGTTATTCTCTCAGTTAAAGATCCTAATATAATGCTAGCTTAATGTTAAAAATCTAACACAAAGAAGGTTAACAGTATCAAGACCAAGCTCAAGACAGGACACGAACTCAGAATGAATGCACAAATTGGTGATTATGATATGGACTATATCATCCTCAACCTGGGATCCAATGTCAACATTTTAACACACCAAACATGGGAAATAATGGGCAAGCCACCCTTAGAATGGTTCCCCATTCAATTAAGGCTTGGAAATCAAGCAAATGTCCTCCCTGTTGGTAGGTTGGGTCAAGTTCAAGTGGATATTGAAGCATTACGCACTTTTGCAGACGTCGAAGTCATAAACATAGTAGATGATACCACCCCATACCCTGCACTACTTGGGATTAATTAGGAAATGGAAAACCAAACGATCATAAATTTCAAAAGAAGGATCCTATCATTTGAAGATGATGAGATGCGGATCGTTGCGCCCCTTGACCCGCTAGAAGGACTGAGGTATGTCGAACCAGTGTTCAACGAAGGGCATGTTGAGCACCTTGACACCATCTATAATATAACCACCCTTCAGGAAGACTATATTAATCCTACTTTAGATGGTAACCTAAGTTGGAAATGTGAGAGTTCATGTACATCAGACTCAGGAGAGGCATTGGAGAAGTGGCAGAACTGATTTCATGAAGTCTCATCGAGAAAATGTGCCAGGATAACTAAGTCTGTCAGATGAGTAGGAACTCAGTCGCGATCACTACCCACATATGAAGGACTGCCTAACCTAGCAGTGTTCTTGATTGAATCTGAAGAACTAGTAACAGAGCCACAACGACTATATGCACTAGACATTGCATTGAAATCTACGCCTGCACGATGGTGGGGTACACATAAGAACACCATAACTGAATGGCCGCAGTGAAAAAGGATTCTAGAAGTAAGGTTTGGGGAAGAAATTACAATTGTAACCCAAAGATATATGGGGTTATCAGACCTTGTCGAACACATAGAGAAATTTTCCATAGCATTCTCGAACTACCCTCGCCAGGAATGGGTTCACCATTTCATCCATACTCTTGAGACGACACCACAAGGATGGTATGCATATATGGAGCTGCGCCAGGAGAGAAGGGAATGGGAATAAGTTGCATAGAAATTCACTTACACATTCCATTTTGCGGATGAAAAACCTACAGTTGATATTGCACTGAAAACTATTAAGGAAACAATATTCGTCGAGATCCCACTGGAGATTGTGTATTATCAACCTTATGCCGCGCATTCTCACCAATGCTGTGAGACAGTCCAACATTGGATGACATGCTATAATCTCTCTGGGGACCTGAACGATGATCTAACCAACATCAACATTCCAGAATCGGAAGGATCACATGAGGTAGAAGGAAACAACATTTCTACTGAGTAGTTCATTAAGCCACTAAAGATTAAAAAGGTTAACATTGGATCGGAGGACAATCCGAAATTTGCCAACATTGGAGACTACTTGGATGAAGAGATAGTATCCAAAATGACCGATTTATTACATGAATTTCAAGACCTATTCCCGACAAACTTCAGGGAAATGAAGGGGATAGTAAGGGATTTTGGTGAGATGAAAATTCCACTCAAACCTGATGCAAGACCAGTGAAACAACGACCATACAGATTAAAACCATGTTATATGGAGAAAGTAAAAGCAGAATTGGATTGCATGTTGGAGGTAGGAATTATTGAACCAGTTGAAGAATCGAAATGGATAAAACTCATAGTCATCCAAGACAAAAAGGCGACAGGTGAAGTCAGAATCTATGTCGACCTGAGGAAACTAAATGATACCTACTTGCATGATCCATTTCCTACACCCTTCACGGATGAGGTTTTGGAAAGTGTTGGTGGACAAGAAATGTACTCATTCATCGATGGGTTCTCAAGATACCATCAGGTCTGAATTGCGCAAGAAGATCGACACAATACAACCTTTGTAATAGAATGAGGATGCTAGCAATACACGGTAATTCCCTTTGGTCTTAAAAATGCCCCTGCTATTTTTTCTAGAATAGTAGTATCTGCTTTCAAAGATTTCATTCATAAATTTCTTGAAGTATACTTTGATGACTGGATGGTCTTTGGTCTGGTAAGAGACCATATTGAAAATTTGTGCATGATGCTGGAGAGATGTCGCCAGTATCAAATTGCACTAAACTTGAGAAAATGTATCTTCTGTGCACCATTCAGTGTACTGCTGGGCCATGTAGTATGTCGTGATGGGATCCTGGTTGACCCCATGAAGGTAGCAATTATCCTGGACTTGCCTCCGGCCACATCAGTCATGCAACTCAGGTCCATATTGGGACACACTAGGTATTATAGGAAATTCATAAGAGGGTATGCAGAGATAACTGCCCCAATGGAGAAGCTGCTAAAAAAAGATGCCAAGTTCGAATGGAATGAAAACTGCTAGGAGATTCTGGATAAACTAAAGGGTAAAATGGCTACTGCACCAATATTAATATTTCCATATTGGAAAAAATAATTCCATGTACATGTTGATGCCTCATCGATTGTGCTTGGCATATTTTTAACCCAACCAGGAGATGGCACAATTGACCACTCGATCGCATTTGCCAGTAGCAAACTATCAACGACAGAGAAAAATTATACCACAACTCAAAGAGAAGGGCTTGCAACGGTCTATGTGCTACAAGAATTCAGACATTATCTATTGGGTGGACACTTCAAAATGTTCACTGACCATTCTGTGCCAAAGTACCTAGTCAATAAGCTAGTGTTGGGGGGGGGGGGGGGGGGGGGGGGGGAATATGCCGGTGGCTCCTCCTATTTCAATAATTTAAATTTGAAGTCATTGTGAAGAAAGGACGACTAAATGTTGGGCCTGACCACTTATCAAAAATTGAAAGTGGAGAGGAACCCACTATCCTAGAGGACAATTTATCAGATGCGCAACTATTTTCTATATATGTTGTCGATAAAGAATTTGATGTGATTATACACTTACTTAATACAAGGTATGCACCTGAATATTATTCAACATGGAAAAAGAAACAACTAGTTTTCAAGGCCTCAGACTACATGCTAATCATAGGATAGATCTATAAGTTGGGTTCAGATGAAATACTACGAAGATGTGTCTTTGATCATGAAAGACAATGGGTAATGGCGGAAGCACATGCGAGTGTCTTGGGAGACACTATGTTGGGAAAGAAACAATGCGCAATATTTTACAATCTAGACTCTGGTGGCCAACGATACATATGGGTACAAGGAAATACTGTCGCAATTGGGATAAGTGTCAAAGAACGGGGAAACCATCGCGACATGATGAAATTCCACTTGTGCCACAAATTACACTGTAGGCCTTTGATAAATGGGCAATGGATTTTGTTATCCCTATTAGTTTACCGGGAAAACGGACTGGTGCGCGTTATATCATCACTGCTACAGATTACTAGACCAGATGGGAAAAGGTAGCACCTATAAAGGATTGTATTGCTGCAACTGCATCCCACTTCCTCTTTGTCGTCACAAGATTTGGTTATCCCAAAATCCTAATTAGCGACCAAGATACGCATTTTGTAAATAAGCTAATTCTTGAACTGACTGCAAAATTCCAAATCCAACACAAGAAAACGACACCCTGCCATCCTCAAGAAAATGGAATTGTCGAGGCATTCAACAAGGTACTCAAAAATGCGCTAACCAAAGTATGCAATGTGCGCAGAGACGATTGGTTCCAAAAAGTCTCAGCAGTATTATGGGCCTATAGAACAACATGCAAACAACTAACTAGATACACCCCTTTCCATTTAGTCTATGGATAAGAAGCATTTGTGCCATGGAATATATTATCCCGAGCCTACGAATTGCTACGATAACGAAGATGACAGATACCGATGTTGTAGAAGAGAGGCTGGCGCAGCTGGTTCAAATGGAAGAAGACCATTTTATTGCAGGCTTCCATCAAAATGTGGAATAGCAGCGACAAAATTCCTGGCATGACTGACACATCACAAAAAAGTAGTTCAAGGTTGGTGGACTTGTTCTGATGTATGATAGCAATTTTCTCAAGCATCCGGGTAAGCTCAAAACCAATTGGTTAGGTCCATACGTAGTTGTGCATATTACTAAAGCAGGAGCAGTAAAAATACATAAGCTAGATAGAACACTGGTAGTGGGCATGATCAATAGCAGTTGATTAAAACCCTATCACGATGATTCTGGCACGACCCCATAAAGCCGTGATACGCAAAAAAACAAAAAAAAACAAGGGAGAGATTTGTCACAAGACAGCTGGCCAAAAGTGGAAAATAGCTAGCAGGAACTCATAGCTGGTAAGGGCATGGGAAATTCAAAAAATATCTAGCACCACTACACGTTCAGTAGCATTAAAGTGGCAGGCCGGAGGAAAAAGGCGGCGAACGTTTTGGTCCCATCTGGTAGATTGCCTTAACTGCCCTGACAAATGCATAATGGAGCTTAAGCGTGAAAAGGACGATCCCATGTGATCCGCTAGAGGGTCCTTCACTCTATCCAGTCAGCTTAAAGGCTCGTCGCCTATAAGCCATCCTTGTTCCCCACTGTATAACTTCTACATTGCTTTGATGAACCAGCAATCCAAAGAGTTGAGCCCACTGCACAGACCAAGCCATCCTTCAAAGCCAAATACCTCACTCAGTACAATATTCCAACCATAGTTAGCACTGCAGTAAAGACACCTTAAACCGATTTGGCTGCACAAGAAGATGAATAAGACTCAGGCAAAGTTGAAAGTAGTAACAAATCTGAGGATCATCAAAAAACCGTTGTAGAGTATGTCGCATCCATCACAAGTAGGAATTCATCTCACACAAATAACTGCCTCCCGACCATTAGTGAAACTAGCGAGAGATCAATTTTTTATTGATATGAAATCCTTGAATGCCGACCCCCCAAGTTCCTCCATCCTTGGGGAAAAAATACCCAAAGCTCGTAGAGCCGACCTGGTTTGACCATCATCACTATAAGCAGAGCTCACTGAAGAAGAGAAGAACTTAATGTCACCCTATGTATTTCCCAAGCGTCCTAGTGCCATAGTAGTAACGGTGAACATTCCAGAGCTATTAAAAGAACCCACTATTCTAGAGGGTGTCACAAAACTCCAAGATTCCATCTTAACCAAGCTTTAGGTATTAAAGTTTGAAGACTATGACACTCGGAAGCTAGATATATCCAGAGATCAATTCATGGAAGTAAAAACCGACCAGCCAAAGGAGGTAGACGTTGTCTCTGCACTAGAGTATGCATGCAGATTGGAGTAGTTCGGCCTATTAAACCTGCTCCTTATGCCCCACTTCGGCTGCTCTAGACCAGTCAGAATGTATGTTAAGCAGCTTCTTGTGTGCTTCCATGGTGGCTACCTTTTTCTGGACAAACCATATGAGGTGATGCTAGACTTGATTTCAGCCATTATAGGTCTACAATGGAATGGAATCGACCCAAACCTAGACTTGCATAATGAGGGGGAAAAGACAGACAAAAATGATATGAAGGCTAATTATCAGCTCCTCTGTGGCAAAAATGGTTTTCTCATCGGCTCCATTCAGGATAGTGTGGTGCAAGTAGCAACAAATATCTTGTGTATCAAGGTCCTACGCAAGATGAGGATGGTTGAATGCATGGCCGCAACAGTAGAACTTGCTGAAAAATGTGCACATGGTGTGCACATTAACTGGTCCTAGTTCCTCTTGAATGAACTATTGGATGATGGACGAGAAGCACAGGAACAACCCACAACTAAGTTTCACTTCTCCTGGCTCTTAATTTTAATTTCTTTTGCAGTATGGGCTTTACCACTAGACTATTAGCCTATGGATATCCCCATAGAGTTCCTTGGAAGGCCTTACCAGAACCTCTGGGACCATAAGGACAACAAGCGCAAGACTGATGCCATAATTACATTTTTCCTACAAGGAGAAAGGCTCCAAGAATAGTGCGTGCGTAGTACCGGCTAACTCCTACAACGGTTGCAAAATACTCGTTCATTCAATTCCATGTAGTGCAGCACGACATCATCTTGCAACCACGTGGGGACCCCAAGAAGCAAGACCTTCCAACATTCTTCATCCTCAAGGATGCAGACATTGAGAGAGAAATCAAATATTGGCCTGAGGAATGGCTTACCCATTAGGAGAAGGTACCTACACGACAGTATGTCCCACAGGAGAATCCACTAGAGAACCCGAACCAACATGGCACCAATAATAGTATGTAGGAGCCCCAGGATGGCTCCCAAGAAGATGAAGCGGAAGATGAGCATGATCTACCCAATTCCAACCTAGACGACCTTGCTATAAGCAAAGAATTAAGTGCTAAGCAAGCCAGGAAAAAGAGGGGCAAGCAGCCCATGCAAGAGGAGGAAGATGAAGACAAATTGAGCTTCCCATATAGTAAGAGGCAGAAGGTTAACCCGCCCTGTGTTAGAGACATACCAGACACAGAATTGACATTTCTGCGCGACGTCATTGCCAAAGTAATAGAGAAAAAATTGGGAAAGCTCATAACCAGGAAAACCAATTGGACAACAGCCATCACCACAAAGTTTAACCAACTCGCGCGGACTATCGCCGAATTGTGAGACACCATGCAGGCTGGAAACCATGGTGTCACCCAATCAGACGCCCTAGTGGCGCTAATCATGAACCCACCCCTAACGATAGAAATGCCTATAGAGACATTGTCTAAGAAAGGAGAAGAAAGCGAGGAAAGTCTCCACCACTTGGACACATTGATTTTAAATTTTTCAAAGTTAACTTTGCCGTAGATATACTCTATTCAACAGGTCGCTGCAACAAAAATTAGAATCCAAGAAAATACAGCTGCATCTCAGGAAGCTAAGGCAACCAGGAAAGAAAGGGAGTGAAAAAAAGTTATCAACTATCAGCGTACAAATTTGGAAGCCCAAGCCCATAGGAAAGCTTCGCTAGAACAAGCAATAAAGGAGCCAGCGGTGCAACTCTTCGAAGAGGAAGTAAAGACTGAGGTTGAACTAGTGCATCAATTGAGATGTCTATCCAAGATGTCTGCAAACCTCCAGAAAGAGATCCAGGAGATGAAAACCAACCCGCAGCCTGGCACGCCCCTGGAAGTGCTGCAGAAAAGGAAACAATCGACAACTCAAGTTGTTTCCCAGCTGTGGAAAGCCAAGAACATCTTTGCAGAAGCAATAGAAACAATTACTACAACATGGTAGCAATTCGTTGATGATTCAGTGGCAGAGAAACTTGCCAAGAAAGCACGATAAGCAGACTTACAAATATTGGCAGTGAAAGCTGAGATTAAGAAGCTACCAATGAAGGAGAAAATCACCAGGGGCATTGAGCTTAAGGAGCTCCTCGATAAGGCCAGAACCCTGCATGACCAGGAAATCATGCACAACAAGGAAACAACTACACAGTAGGTCGAAGCTGAAAGGATAACAAAGTTAATTCAACTGATTCAGGGGTGAATCCATGAGTTCACTCACACACGTGCTAGTACCTGGTTAGAACCCCCAAGAAGCAGCACAGTGCAGGAACTCGAGCAGCAGGCAGATGAAGCTTTCCAGGAGATAGAATGACTTACACCTATTCTGGCCCAGTTCCAGCAAAACATTGGCAATGCATACCAGCTAGTGGAGACCGTAGAAGAACTAAGAGAAGAAGCAGGAGAAGAATAACGTAATGCAAATAAGGGCACATAGGAACATGACGTAGAACATTAGAATCACCATCAAGAAGGCCCGGACTAGATGCAAAGCAAGCTATGGGAATATAATTATCAGAACAGGATGAAGAGGAAGTCATATAAACCCTAGTAAAAAAAAATAAAAAAAATTCAAAAGATACCGCACAGGTCGGGCCACTCATATGTCCTTTGCTTCGTGGCACAGGATGAGCCACAGGTGAGTGTTGGGGGCCTGTTGGCCCGGGAAAGGGGCACAAAAAGGAAGTTCGTGCTCACAACCAAGGAAAATGTGCCACACATAAGATAGAAGCAAAGGAAGATCGTAAAAAATGAAAAGGGCCCACGAACGCAGAACAGAGAGGTGCGTGACAAAGGAAAGGCAAGCGTGGAAGCACAGAAAGGGAAAATGGCCTGAAAACGATACGGCAGTCGTGGGTGTGGAAGCTGGCTTAAGTTGGCGGATGCCACATGAGTGGAAGCACGTTGTAAGTAAGGTCGTTAGTGCCTTGTGTAGAGTCATGATCACCATAGCTATAGCCTGGGGGGCGACTGATGGTGACAGTTAATAGACTACCTATAAGCAGTCTATTATATTTTTATCATTTAAGCTAGCATTATATTAGGATCTTTAACTGAGAGAATAACAAGCACAACAATAAAAAACAAGAGACAATGAACACAATGTTTTTCCTCGGGGAAACCACAAATGGAGAAGACCCCGCAACTTCCTCAGAGATAGAATTAGCACCAAAAGTAAAACCCCAAAACAGTAAGATGATCTCCCGACAATAGTAGCCTATTTTTTCTAGCCCCAACAACTTCTTCTTCCTCAGTTATGCGCTACAATTGAGTGTGAGTGAGTGAGTGATAAATAGAGAGGCTCACTCTCTATTTATACCAATTACTGACTTGACAATAACTCACTAGGTCTGACTTCTCTAGGAGAGTTTGATAACCCTAGGGCCCTACAACTGCAGGGACTTTAACCCTTGAACAATAGGAGGGTTACCCACAATGACTTGACATGACTTGTTTACATTATTGAATCTCTCGATAGGAAAATTGGGGCATGACATGACTAAAATACATTACAGACACTTCTCGGAATAAACATCGGGGTACAAGACATGAGATATATAGGTGGATACATTGTGAAGTTAAAAATACATCAAAACTCTTTCTTAACTAGGAAGGTATTCATGGGTCTTCTTCTTTGTATCATCTGGATCATCAATGAGTTCTAGTCATATTCATCTCCAAGTCATATTAATCTTCAAGTTATCTTCATCTTCAAGTCATCTTCATCTTGATCTGGATCATCATCACTGGATCTGGATCATCACTCAATCTGGATCATCACTGGGTCATCATCATGGGTGCTATCTCTTGATTTTTCTCGTCATAGGAAGTTCTACAGAGCCAACCCTTTTTCATGTTGGATGTACATCTACAGAGCAAGTCCTTTTTTATACTAGATGTATCATTATAGAGCTAGTCCTTTTTCATACTAGATGTGGCATCTACATAGAGCCAGTCCTTTTTCATATTGGATGTGTGATCATAGAGCTAGTCCCTTTTCATACTAGATGTGGGATCTATACAGTGACAGTCCTTTTTCATACTGGATGTGTCTTCACAGAGCTAGTCCTTTTTCATACTAGATGTGGGATCTACATAGATCTAGTCCTTTTTCATACTGGATGTGTCTTCACAGAGCTAGTCCTTTTTCATACTAGATGTGTCCTCACAGAGCCAACACTTTTTCATGCTGGATGCGGGATCTACACAGAGCTATTCATTTTTCATACTAGATGTGTCCTCACAGAGCCAACCCTTTTTCATGTTGGGTGCGAGATCTACATAGAGCTAGTCCTTTTTCATACTAGATGTGTCTTCATAGAGCCAGCCCTTTTTCATGCTGGATGTGGGATCTCCACAGAGCTCGTCCTTTTTCATACTAGATGTGTCTTCACAGAGCCAACCCTTTTTCATGGTGGATGTGGGATCTACATAGAGCTAGTCCTTTTTCATACTAGATGTGTCTTCACAGAGCCAACCCTTTTTCATGTTGGATGTCGGATCATCACATCATCTTAAAATGGAAAGAACCAATCCTCTCACCATGTCACAGCTCTTACATTTGACCATGGAAGGAACCAATACTCTCACCATGTCATAAGGGAACAACACTTACATCTGACCATGGAAGGAACCAATCCTCTCACCATGTCAGAAAGGCACATCATGGACTCATCACTTCCTCTTAGGAGGAATCTCGATCTGCAGAACACCAAGCTTCTCCCTGAAGTACTCAAACTTCACTCTGGCCAATGGCTTCATCAACACATCAACTATCTGTTCATCCATCGCAACATACTAGAGCTTCACTGCTCCTCTCTACACCATACCCCTGATATAGTGATACTTGATCTCGACATGCTTTGACTTGTCATGGAACACCGGGTTCTCTGACAACTTCACACAACTCTGGTTGTCACAATATATACAAGTAGCATCTAACTAGATATCAAATAGATTAGACAGTAGCTTCCTCAGCCATACTGCCTCACAACTAGCTGAACAAGCTACGACATACTCTGCTTCAGCTGTACTCAGTGCCACACAGTATTGCTTCCTGCTAAACCAAGAGATCACACCTAATCCCATACTGAAGCAGCACCCTGAAGTGCTCTTCCTATCGATGGCACTACCTGCCCAATCTGAATCAACATAACCCTCCAAGTTAATCTTCTGATCATCCTTATACTTGAGCCCATAATCAACTGTACCCTTTAGGTACCTCAGAATATGCTTTGCATCAATCAAGTGAACATGTCTCGGATCTGTCATGAACTGGCTCAAGGTGTTCACAACAAAACAAATATCTGGCCTCGTATTCGTCAGGTACATCAAGGACCCAATCATCTGATGATACATCATGGCATCATCCGACTCAAATGAAGCATCATTCAATAGCTTCAGGTTTGATGCCATAGGTGTGGATATGGCCTTGTAGTCCATTATCCCAAATCTCTTCAGGATCTCTACTGCATACTTCCCTTGTCCGAGGAAGATTCCATCTGCATTCTGCCACAACTCCATGCCTAGAAAATAATTCATCATACCCAAGTACTTCATTTTGAACTCGGCAGCAAGCTTTCTCTTCGTATTAGTAATCAATCCATCCATACCTGTTACAAACAAATCATCTACATATAGTAGGAGTATCATTGGATTGCCTTCTTCAACCTCGTAGTAGAGGTTGGAATCTGCTTTACTTTTGGTAAAGCCCAAACTGGATAGAAAGCCAAATATTCTGTCATACCATGTCCTGGGTGCTTGTTTTAAACCATACAGGGCTTTCTTCAATTTACACACATGAGTCTCCTTGTCATGTGTCTCAAAACCGAGTGTCTGCTCCACATACACTTCCTCTTCCACTACACCATTCAAGAAAGCAGTCTTGACATCCATCTAGTGTATCTTCCATTTCATCACTGCAACAAGAGCAAGTACTGATATGATGGAAGTGTATCTGGCTACAGGTGCAAAAGTTTCTTCATAATCTATTCCTTCTTTCTGGGAGAATCCACGAGCCACAAATCTTGCTTTATATTTTTATATGCTGCCATCTGCAGCATGCTTGATCTTGTAGATCCATTTGGAAGTCACCACAGACTTCCCCTCAGGTCTTGGGACAACATCCCAAACATCACTCTTCATGATCGATTGGTAATCTTCGATCATAGCATCCTTCCATTCTTTCTTTTATGTCGCTTTTTCATAGTTGGAAGGTTCTTTATCAATGAAATCACATAATAAGGCTACATAACTGAAACATGACCTAGTTCTTTTCCTTTCTCTATGTGATTCTTCTGGAGCGCCATATCTTTCTGCACCTTGGATAGCTTCTCGTACCCAAGAAGGTTTCCTCTTGTGAGGATTCTTCTCGTCAGGTGGATCTACAGGTTCTTGAGGTTCTTCTATTTCTCGATCTTCTTCTTGATATTCTTCGTTCATGGTTGTGTCATTAATTATGGGTGCTCCTGTTTCTTCAGGTTCTTCAGCAGGTCTCTTTCTGGATTTGTTGTAAGCTGATTCTTCGTCAAATGTTACATCCCTACTGATGATGATATTCTTGAATCCTGGGAAGTATATTCTATAATCCTTCAAGCTTTCAGAGTATCCCACAATTATACCCTTTGGATCTAAATTTGTCCTCTTTTCTTTTGGAATGTGTATGTACACTGGACAACTGAATATTCTGAGATGGATGACTTCTGGTTTGTTGCTGGAAAATACTTCTTCAGGTGTCTTATTCTCGAGTACTCTGTGTGGAGTACTGTTATGTACATACACCACTATTCTGGCAGCTTCTGCCCATAGATGCATGGGAACATCTTGATCATGAAGCATAGCCCTTGCGGCTTCCATGATCGTTCTATTCTTCCTTTCTGCAACTCCATTATGTTGTGGATTATATGGAGTGTTTAACTCCCTCTTAATCCTTGAATCTTTGCATAAGTCTTTGAATTCATTCGATGTGAATTCTCTGCCATTATCTAATCGAAAAATCTTGATCTTCTTTTCTGTGTGGTTCTCGATCAAGGCTTTGAATTCCTTGTTGAATACTTCATCTTTGTTCTTCATAAAGTATATCCATGTCTTTGTAGAAAAATCATCAATGAAAGAAACACAGTGTACATATCCACTTAATGAACTGGATGTCAATGGACCGCATACATCGGAGTGGATGATTTCCAAGATTCCTTTTGCCTTGCTCTCGCTACTTGGAAATGTCTTCTTTGTGTTCTTTCCTTTTGCACATCCTTTGCAGACACCCTCATGTTTTGTCTGCATTTCTGGAAGACCTTCAACAGCTTTGCTTGCAAGTGGTCGTGCCTTGAAATGCACATGTGAAAGCCTTCTATGCCAGAGTTCATTTGGTTCTACTGAGTCATGAACCAAAGCTTGTTCTAGTTGGACCTTCAATTTATATATACCTCCTTCTTGTTCCGCAATCACTATTGCATCATCAAAAGTCTTTCCCTTTGGCCACATAAGAACTTGGCCATCTACAAAAGCAACCCTAATTCCTTTTGCATCCAATGCAGATATGGAGAGGAGGTTCTTCTTTAGTCCTGGTACAAACAATACATTTTTCATCTTCATAGACTTTCCAGAGTCTATATTATAGGAGGATTCACCACTACTTTTTATTGGATACTGGTAGTCATCCCCAAGTTTCACATTGTGAGGTGACTCATGTCCATATAGTTTCACAAATGATTCTTTGAATCCCACCATATGATTGGAAGCACCACTATCTATAAGGCAATCATTTCTTCCATGTGAGATAGTTCCTGTGAGAGCGGAGATCAACATGTATTATTCATCACTTGAAGAATCATCACTTTCTTGTCTGATTCTCTTTGTGGAAGGTTCATCATCCTCTGCAGCATGAGCATTATGTCTTCTCTTGTTTCCCTTTTTATTGTGACATTTTCCTTTGTTAGGGAAGTATTTGGATATGTGTCCTTTCTCATGACATGTGTAACATCTAATAGTAGACAGATCTCTTCTAGAGTGTGAATTCTTACCTTTGGAGTGATGATGGTCCCTTCTAGTTTTCTTGGTGTGGACTATGAGAGCTTGATATTCACTTCCCATATTTTCTTCTCGAGCTACTATCCAAGCTTCTTCTTGAGAGCATTCTTCCCATAGTCTAATGAACTTGACTATCTTCTTTCTGGCACAGATCTTTTGAATGAAAGAGTCCCATGCCTTAGGAAGACCATTCAAGATGGCCATCACAATCTCTGCATTCTCCACTTCTTCATCTACTACTTCCGGCTATTCCTTGATATGAGAGACCCTTGTAAATTAATACTTGATGGTCTCTGAATTATGGATCTTTACATTCTTCAGTTGGTTTCTCAGAGTCATCTTCCTCAGAGATAGAATCAACACCAAAAGTAAAGCCCCAAAACAGTAGGATGATCTCTTGGCAGCAGTAGCCTCTTTCTTTCTAGCCCCGACAACTTCTTCTTCCTCAGCTATGTGCTACAACTAAGTGTGAGTGAGTGTGTGATAAATAGAGAGGCTCACTCTCTATTTATACTAATTCTCGACTTGACAATAACTCACTAGGTCTGACTTCTCTAGGAGAGTCTAATAACCTTAGGGCCCTGCAACTATGGGGACTTTAACCCTTGAACAATAGGAGGGTTACCCACAATCACTTGACATGACTGGTTTACATTAGTGAATCTCCTGATAGGAACATCAGGGCATGACATGACTCAAATACATTATAGACACTTCCCGGAATAAAAATCGGGGTACAAGACATAAGATATATAGGTGAATACATTCTGAAGTTACAAATACATCAAAACAGTCGACCTGGTTCGGTCATGTAAAATGATATAGATAGGAGAGATTTAATAGTTATAAGGTTGCTTTTTGTTAGTCATAATTACAGAACAAATTTGATAGATGAGAGCTGTATATAGTTGCAGAGAATAGATCTAAGAGGAAGGAAATCAGAATAGTGCAATGAGGAAGCTCTGCTAGAGCGGTGCAGATGCTAGGAAAGTCGATCCAGGCTGTGTGTGGATCTGTAGGTAAGAGCAGTAGATTAGGAGAAATAAGATAGAGAGCATGAGAACTATGAGTCTAAACTTAAAACATATCTCAAGATTAGTCTGCATCCCGCAGACTGTAAGGTGCTATATCCTTTCTCATGCCAGATGAAGAGCACCTTGGTGGTTTTTCCTAGATGGGTTTCCAGGTTATTTCTTATGTCTAAATGAATGATTGATGTGGTGAATGTTTATGTGATTGATTACTAGTTGCTTTCCATATAATGTTAAATGTGGTTCAGTTTCCGTTAGTTTCTTGCAATTGGTAAATGGATGAACATAATGCCTTGCTGAATTGAAACTATATAAATGTATATCATTCTGTATAATTCCTATTATGAATCATGACTTAAGTCATAGAGTCGATTGATGTGAGTCAACTGTGCTGCATGAGTTGCACCATTTGCGAGGGGGAAAGAAAATTCAGGTCATGCACGATGACATACAATTGTGTTCATTCGTGCAGAATTAACTCCTCCATCCAACCGCCCTGCTGCCTTCGTTGAGCTCCTTGGTTGCGAGCCAAGGGACTATACTTCCTTGACAATTGCGGAAACATGGTTCTGACGGTTACCCATATATGAGATATCTCAGGTGAGACTACACCTACTCCACAGGTGTTTCCGATGGGGCTTGCTCTATCGGGCCGGTATCTCGGGTAGTTGTTGGATCGGCGGGCTACGCAGAACCTAGGTCGCGCGAGTGGGGAAAAGTGGCCAACAATTGGTGTGTTTAATTTGAAATCATGCACACATGTTGAATGATGACAATGACTATCTGTGATAAATATGAATTCCATACACTTCCAAAAACCCTTTCAATCTTCACACTGTCAAATCATCAATATTCCATTTTGATGCATGACGCGATGCCTACTAGACCTATTCCTTATGGAGGTTTCAACTATTTAATAACGTCCATACGATATAGTCCATAAAATGAGATTCATATCTATTAAATATCCTCTCATATCCATTAAATCCATCAAATTCCATTGACTATTCATCAAATCCGTCAAATTCCGTTGAATATTCATCAAATCCTAAGTATTGACAACTAGAGTTTCGGTAATTTTGCTTTGATTACAATGAAGAAGTTGGCACGATTTCCTATTAGAGTATTTAAAATTGAGTTATTACCTATCATTTTCAAGTCTTAAGAAAGTTAATAGACACCAATATTGATCAATGTGTTGTGTGGTGTGTCAATTTTTTTGCCGTAAACATGAGACTCTGTTACTTCTCGGTGGGATTCGATGTACGGTCTCACCTGCAGATGAAAATAGGTACCCACTGATTCTGCCAAATTTCTCCATGGTTCAACTACCATAAACATATATCTTATCAATCAATACTATTACAAATCCTCCAAAATTTTCGCATGGATTCTACTAGATACGCAGCGCAAGTGTGTATATGGTGGATCTAAATCCCATTGTTCATTCTCAGTGTATTCTAACCGTGGGTTTTCTATGTTATGGTTCCTCAAAAGCTTCCTTGAAAAACACTTATCTGGTTAGCATGGAGCCATACGACATCACAAGACTGGTCACATATGTGAACAAGTTGGGCTATATCTCCTCGTAGCTTAGATACAAATAACGAATCAAGGAGTTTCTTAGAGAGGTTTCTATCATGAAATTATTGCGGCATCCAATTGTTGTCCTTTTCATGGGAATTGTAACAAATTATCCCAACTTGTCAATAGTGACCAAGTATTTACCAAGGGGTATCCTTTTTCGTCTTATTCATAGAGCAGGTGCAAGGGAGTTGTTGGATGAAAGATGTAGCTTAAAAAGGAATCAATTGTTTGCATCGGCTTAAAACCCTCCCATTGTTCATCGAGATCTCAAGTTTGCTAATTTGTTGGTTGACAAGACATAGATGGTGAAGGTTTGTGATTTTGTATTATCATGATTAAAGGAAAACACTTCATTTCCCCCAAGTCTGCAAGTGAAACAACTGAATGGATGGCTCTTGAAGTACTCCGCGATGAGCCGTCAAATGAGAAATCATATTTTTGTCATGTAACTGCTCCATTTGTATGTCTTTTCGAGGGATATTGCACAGTTTATTAATGTAAGAAATGCCCCCGTAAACACATATGGACACGAGAACATATATGTGTATTAATGGATAGTGGGAGAGATCCGTGCACTTCGTGATCCTAAAACACATCATTGATAGAGAATTTTTTTTTAAAACGAGAATCACGGTATAGAATATGCCTTTGCTTTCTTGTTTGTGAAACTTCTGGGAGATGAACATCAATGAACTGATTTATGGTTCTACATTATGGTTTTTGTGGTTTTGAAATTCATGTTGGGAGATGTATTTTTGATGTTTATGCATAGGTGGTAGCATGTTTTTGTTTCCTCACCTGCACCAGCACAATCCACATATCAAGTTACAACATTACCTTTCAATGCGAATATTGAAATTGAGTTCATTGCTGCTCTATAGACTTGAGGTTATATTTATGCTGTGTTTTTGGGTTTCTTATTGCCATTTGTAATGAGGACGATGTCTCTTGTTTTGAAAACGCAACATCTTTTACCACATTAGATTTTTGATAGTTGGTTATGAATTTTCGATAGTGAATCCTTCCATGATAATGTTCCTTGAAGAGATCTTACCTTTGAATGCTATCCACCACACGTGCTTCGACTGCCCTTAATTTTTTCTGATGATATTGCTTATGAGCGATAACGAGTTCTGGGAAGGATTATCTCCACTGAAATTTAAAGCCCTACCCATTTTGCAGGATGCTACAACAACATAAAAGTGAAATTCATTTAGGTTAGGTTTTAATAAGAAAACACAATCAATATTCATGAAACTTACATTTTTTTTATTTGAACCTGCAAATCTTGAAGCTGGTTAATAAAAAAATAAGAAATTAAAAAAATATACTCAACAACATAAAATCAAAGCAATAATACTTTGTTTTATTTGTTTATTGTAAAAGAAAGAAAAAAAATAAAACAATTAAAAATTTCGTAAGTGGATTTTATAATTCCTGAAAACAATATTAGAACTATGTTCTTACATTTGCACTAATTTGTTTCTTTAAGTCAATTAAAACAGGAATTGATGAAGAACTTAGCATGTCATGACAACAGGTAAAAAACACATTTTTGAATTTGATTTGCTAGCATTTGTTCTAAATTTTGTTCCTGCGTTTTTTTTCAATGCTCTCACAATTTTGTTGCAAGAAAATGCTAAGATTCTACAGGTCCAAAGGTGCTCAAATTTCATGCAAAAGTGATTTATAAGAATCACAAAGCTTTTCAGAAAAAACATGCTTCATGAATGCTTCAAGGGGTTAAGTTTTCCATCACACATATCATGAAATTTGCGCTACACAGAAACCTTTCAGAAAACCATTTACATCATGTTATGTTCACCCATATTTCTCTTTCTAAGCTTCCTAGTCATCCTTGTTGTAGTTCACTATTTCATTGCCCTATACCTTATGACTTCACACATATTTACTCTCCCGAGTCGCATACATTTTTTTTTTTGTTCTTCTTTTGTCTTATGAATAAAACCATTGAGCTTCCTTTTCATGACCAAAATTACCTTGATATCCTTGTCATAAAAAATGTTTGACCATGAGACCATTCATCTATAGTCCTACCACTCATTTTGTACAACTCGTGTTGACTGATGTGGGATTCCTTAAGGCCCACCTTTCAACAAGTCTTACCCCATCGACCTCAGCACATTATCTAGGATAGAGACTAGAGTTCCTTTTAGTACCTTGAGGTTTTCATGCCTTAATGGAAAGTTCTCTCGCTAACAATCATGGGAATACATCAATGTCCCTTGATTGTTGGATCTTGCAAGTGGCTCGACATCAGCTCATGTATTCTCACTTCGTGAGATGTACTTAGGTACCTTGGCACTCATTGACATCAATGGTGAGCTTTCCTCACATTGGTTAACAGCATCCATCAATGGCCGGTAATCCAATGACTTCTTTTCATGCTCAACATCGACAAATTTATTCCCATGATGAGACTTGTACCATCGGGTTTTGTAGCATGTGAATACTATATATATAATTTTCATGACTCCGTCAATAGTTTTTCAATAGCATACTTCCAGCCATATGAGAGTACCACAGTTCCACTTTCAACTTTCAACTTTTACTTCATTCAACCAAGCATCAGCTTAGATTATTTCACTTCATAATCCAAGATCCGACAGCTACATCAGCCACATTCCTATTTCAAAGTTCATCAGCTTTTTGGGTAAGTGGAGGTATATTGTTTTCTAATATTTAATCATGTAATTCCTTAAATACTAGAAATGAATGAATTTGGAAAATTCCCTCACCATGTTACATTGCCTTAATCATTTTCATAAACTTAACACATATTCAGTTGGGGGGGAACATATTCACTACCATTTAATTATATTTTACACATGCCATCATCTCGTTTACCATTGACCAACTGTCTCTTTCAAACTACACTTTGTTACAATTTGATACAATTCATAACATGAAGAAAAAAATTTCTAATGTACATTGATGGTTATCATTTCCAGTGTATGTATACTTTCAAATCTTATGTATTGCAGCCAAAAAACAAGTAAAAGAAATTAATGTTGTTAACACAAGAACCAACATTTTACATATCCATGGTTGTCACACAAGAACCAACCATAAGTAAAATCAACTGCTACTTATGTATTTCACATCATGGAATAATTTATTGTTAAAAACATCGTCATGCAAAGCCAAAGTTAAGAAGCCAATAAATTTTATGCATAGTTGCATGAGGACATGCAACAAGTTCAGTTGGGGGGATAGGTTGGTTCACCCAAATGTCGCATTTTCATCCTATTTTCCTTTCGACATTCCTCACATTCATCCCTATTCATCACTTCATTAACAGTCCCTTATACCATTTTCATAAATAAGTATGGGTTCACCTTATTATTTTGTAATATATTAATTTAAAGTATTTTAAGAGAATTTAGGATTAAATATTAGAAAATTGACACATTTTCATTTCTATCTCAAAGTTGCGTGAGCTTTGTAATGTGTAGGAATATATGAAGATTTTGAACAAAAGGATTATTCAAAATATTTTCAAATATTTCCTCCACCATTTGAATATTTGAAGGAGATAATTATTCAAGTTTATTCCAAGCAGAGGATCATGGAAACATGGATAGAATTTCTCGAAATTATTCTCAAAACAAATAGGAGCTCAATGAATGGCTACGGTGATGCCTTTATACAACCCACTCACGTGTCATCTAAATTTTGACAATGTCGTGGTTACATTCCCAGATAATTCATTGAGTGAAGATATTACTATACTTTTTGCAACATGTACAATACTAGAATGTAATCTTTGCATTTCTTATTTATAATGGAACTAGGATGAACAAAATTTATTACATTTGTTAGGTTTATTAAAAATATACTAATAATATTTGTAATATGATGTAGTTGTGAGGGACCCTTGATGATTTCTTTCCAACCAAATAGAGAATCTGGAGAGGATTCCAACTATAAATATCTAGGTTTAACAAAAGCGCAAGTAAGAGTAAATTCAAGATGCCACCACTTCTTGTAAATGTGATACTAGTTTTTGAGATTTTCCAATTCTTATTATTATCTTGAGTTCCCATGATTACTCATATTTGGTGTAGGATATACAAAACTTCTACTGCCTAATATGTAAGCATAATAAGCATCAATACAACTTGATAAAATGGTATGCTATTTTAAGTAACACATGTCTTATGGACATGAGTATATTGATGTGAACACATATAATATATATTTGACATGGTGTGTGGCAGGTCCAATATATAGCTTCATCCTTGGGGGGTGTCAAGCTTGGCACAAATAGTCATAGAGACATGTTTGACTGGGTCACTATACAACTTACAAAACTTAATGATCAACGTGATGTTTTACAACTTTTGAAACCAACATCCCTTGCTCTACAAGTATGACATATTGTACTAGTTATCCAAAATTTTCTGTAATAATTGTCCTTGGAAAATTTCATTGAAAATGATATGGATATTAGGACAATTCATACTATTGATGATATTATCTATAATTGTTAAATTAGAACACGTACTTTGAAGAATAATAACTAGTGATTTGTGTTGAAGGTGTCCAAAATGGTGTAGAAACAGGTATTAGTGTCCAAAATGAGGTATAAATAGGTATGATTAGTGATACTATACCCTATGCAATAATAGTGATGTAGAAAAATTATACCAGTACTTACCTATCCTAAGCCTATGGGTATATTACTAGGTATTAGATTTACCTATTCAATTACAGTGGTCTATCTAGTCCTTTTTATTGTAATCATTAGACTGGAATCATACTTATAGTTTCAATACTATTAATTATTAAGTTGCACGTAATATAGAAACATACAGGCTCTTACTTCACACGGTTATGATTGGAATGATTTCCTTTTATGACCGACATTTCCTTAACTAGTAAGGTTTTAGAATACTAATTATATGTAAACCATAGTTATAGCAATAATTAGAATATGCCAATTCAATTGGAATAACTGAGCTTGTAATCCCATTGGTTATGATGAGCTAAATGATAGAGCTTAAAATATCTATGATTATTCATAGTGAATACCCTATGTTAAACACCACTTATGAATCTCACTAGTATTAGCAGCTATGACTCTAAATTAGAGAAACCATGTATGTTTAAACTGGAATCAAGCATGGTTACAACAATCACTAGTAACTCTTCTAAACTAATATTTGTTTACAGGAGTAAGTTGTTTCCATAATGATTTACTACTTATACCTGCTTCTAACAGAATTAGACTGATGAACTAGTATTTTTATTTTAAATATTGATAGTTGTCGGATATCCAATGGAAAAACCCACTATATCCGATGAGTACATGATACCATAGATGATAACTCTCGTCAGTTATTCTCTTTTATGTTGTCGTATATCTGACTTAATTCCCCATATTTTTGACAATGATTCCATACCTCCGACGCCAAATGTCATCGGATATCATTACTTCTTCACGGGGTTAAGGGTCGAATAGCCAATGGACAAGTGTTGCATATCCGACGGGGTTTTCGTCGGATATCATTCCTTTGAAATAGGAATGTGGGTCGAATATTTGACAAATATATCCATAGAAAATCCGACATGCAGTTGTTTCATATATAACATTTATATTAATATATATTTGGTCGTAAATTTGGTCGAAAATCCGACGAGACCATATGTCTGTCGGAAATCCGACGAAAATCAACTAACATTTCTAAAACCGAGGCCTGTTGAATGGTGGACAGACTGATGTTGAAAATCAGACCTATGTGCCGTGGGATTTTTGGTTCATATTTTGTTGTGCCCCTCACAATAGCCTCCACACTATGAATACCAGACTAGATGTACATTGTGTGGGAGGATGCAAATCCAATCAACTTCAAAATAGGGCTCAAGATATGAGTAAGAGGAAATGGGTGACACACTTTACAGTTATGTACAAACTCATAAGAAGAAAAAATAAATTGACCATGCATATCATAAGAAAGATGCATTGTAGTTGCCACACGTTTTTATGTTAAACTTCATTGGCATAAAGTATTTTTTCGATGATAAACTTCCATTTTCTTTTTCTTTTTTTTGTTTTTCTTATAGTTTCTATGCATGAATCTTAATCTATTGCTTTCAATTATTTTCTAGTAGATAGAATGGGTATTTGGTAATTGAGAGGGATGTGAGGTGGGGTGGAGGAGGGGCCATAAGAATTCCACCCACATGTGGTTGGACATGTTCATTAGAGAATAATTTATTCTAGAAACAAAGAGAATATCATTCAAGTATTCTTGGACTTTAGTCGTTTTAGAGTCCCACACACATTGAATTCCATGTTTGTTTATTTAATTATTATTTAGTCATAAAAATGTGTATTAATTTATTTTATTCTTTCGTGATTCTCTGTGTGTTGGTTAAAGAAAATCGACTAGTGGGGGAGATATATAGGAGCAAAGTTATACGAATATCATATGAGGAAAACCACTTAATATCTAGGTATTCCTTCCTCATTTCTATTTAGTGCTCTCATTTATTTTTATTAGTTCTATAAATGTCTATTAGTTGTGTTGGTTCAACCATTTAGTTCTATTAGTTTTGTATCTATCACTTTTACAGTGGGATTCATTGTGAACATTGAAATTTAATTGGCTTAGTGATCCCTATAAGGTATAAAAATCCTCCTTACCATATGACTAGATGAATTACTTTATTGTTACACATGCCTCCCTACAAAAATTTAAATTACACTTTCCTTAACCTCTTGAAAGCCCCTATAAGGACAAAAAAAAGAGAATGTTAGTAGAAAGATAAATAGAGTATAACATATCGATGAAGCTTTTGAGTGCAAAACTACAACCCTCCTTTCATAAAATATATAGAGTGTATTAATGTTTAGTAATTCAATATGAAATGCATTGGGAACATATACCACTAACCCATAAGAATACCCTTAAGGATATGGGGTTCAAGCTTGTTCAACTTCTCCTCAAGAATATGATAGACATGACTCCTAAAGACATGAAAATGAAAAAAATTTAGTTTATCTCATGTGAAAGAATATAAACAACACAATTTGGAGTCTCATCCTTCAACACCCTACAGGGACATATTTTTATCATCTAAACAACACAATTGCATGCCTTTCCCGAAAGGAACATGGGTAATTGTAGGTCATGAATAATGAATTTGTTGTCTCTATTATGGACCCATTACTCCTCTATGCAACCCCATATGTTGAGATTTGTATTCATTCAATTACTTGATCCATACATACTTGCAAAAAATACAAAATCATTAGAGGTATACTTGCCTCCATAATAAAACCTTAAAATATTAACCTTTTTATTCATTTGATTGTACACAAGAACTTTGAACTCATAGAACTTGTCAAACATCCCAACTCTATTTTTCATTAAGAATATCCAAGTTTTCTAAGAAGGATAATCAATGAATGAAACATAGTAAATTCCACATGTAAATGATGGTGTTGTCATAGGTCCCCACAAATTTTAATGAATCAAATAAAGAATCCTTCTTGATATGTGGTCATTTCTTGGAAAAGTAACATTGGCATCATGATTTTGCATGCACATCCCTTGCATACTCTATTCTTCTCAATATTGACATTTGGAATTGCCTACACCATGTCCTTCAAGAAAGGCGAGCCTCCATAATGAAAGTGCCCTCATTGTATTTGACCATAACTCACACATATTTTCTTTGTTATGCACCAAGGCTCCATGCCTGGTCAGATCTGCTAGCAACCCATTAGGGAAACGTCATGCACTCCTTTTGAAAAAGATTTACCATAATTTGGGCTACATTATTTTATGATCATGTGATTCACATTTATCTGTATATTTGGGGTACTTCATGTAGCTTGAGTACCAATGACCTTTTGCTATGGGTCATCTCAACTCACCTCTCTATTCTCTCAAACATAAGCCTCCTATAATAGCTTAATCTCTATATTCATTGCAACAAGCTAAAAATAAGTGCCCATTGCAATACTTAACTGGAGTGATCCTTTTACAAAGTATCTATTTCATGCCCTTTGATCCCAAGCTAATTTTGAATTTTGGCCCTATTTTCCTTAACATCAATTGTGACACCCTTAATGGGAAATCATAACCTACATTGGTGGTTCTTATTCCATGTTTTATGGGTTTAGGGGAAACTAATTTGCACCCTACTTTTACATGTTTGAGGTTTTATCTAATGCTTCAAGTGTATATAAGTTATAATCATTAATTGAGTATGAGTACCCACTAAACAATTTTCAATTTTATGATATCATGTGCATGTATATTGGGTCAGCCTTCTTTATTTGATGTGTTAATTTTATTGCTTGGGATTCAATGTCAAATCACATATTAATTAATGATGTAAAAACCCATGTTATAAAATAAATATATGTATGGTTGAAAATAGGATAGTACCATGACGAATGTTATGTACACATTTTCTAGTCACGAGAAAACTACTTTGAGCTTATGTTTGTGAAATCTCCTATTTATGATAAATATTTCTGTGAAAAGGATTTGCAAAAGAAAAAAACTCCCAACTTATCTTACATGATTTATCTCTAGTGTACAAAAAAATGAATCTCCATGTGAAGGGAATTTACGAGATATCAAGAAGTTCTCTCAACTTTTCCTTGATGACTCTCTTCATCTTTATAATAAATATTCTACTAAGGAAACTGTTTTGGTGGAAACAAAGTAGAAATACTTGAAGCTAAACATGAAGTAGTGGTGAAAGAGAGTTTTAAACTAGAATCTTCTCCATTTAAAATGCTCCTCCAAACCCCACAAATATGGTCCTGAAGGAGCCTAGTTGATACATAAGCTTCAAAAGACCACAAATTTTTCATACAAACTTTATTTGGGTAATTTATTCAAATTTACAAATCCTATTCTATGATTTATGTGTTTGGTAGGCCTCACAATAAAATATTCTGAGCTTAAGTCCATTACCAACAATGGATGTGTATGCTCAAAAGATTCATTGAAAGTTCAACACCTACAACGTTGTAGTAGAACTGCCAATATGTAGAAAAATTTTGAGTCAAAGAGGTGGGTGGTCACTAGTATCCATTTAAATAAAAATTTGGTGGCCTTACCTTGACAAAACCAAATTTAGGCCCTAAACAACACACTATATTACTGCAACATCCTAGAAATAGTGGCACCGACAAATTGAACTAAACCTCGAGTCTTTGTTTTCTTGTGTGTGTGTGTGTGTGTGTGTGTGTGTGTGTGTGTGTGTGTGTGAGAGAGAGAGAGAGAGAGAGAGAGATGTGAAATGGATCTAAATTAATAAATCTTACAAAATTTCTAAAAAAATGAAACCATGGCGAAGTTTGAAGTTGAAAATCAACATGAGGAAGAAATGACAAAGGAAAAAATAAGGTGAAATCACCTAATGCTTGGCATTCCAAGGTAGAATTATAATAATGAATGCTTTATTGATTCATTAAAACAACATGAGAGATGAGAAAAACAATATTTGGAATAATGTGTTCAATAGTAGAAGAATGAGAGTTGGGAATGAAGTAATCTACCCAAAGATCAAAGAAAAAATTTGATTCCAAACCTATCCACAAAGAGAGAATATTGTCTCTAAGCTAAATCAATTTTAAAAATGAATCCACTAAGTAAGAATACATGAAATATTCGTTGACATTGTATATCTAACCCATTTGTAACAATTCCTTAGCATAATCACAACATGTCTTTCTTGGTTTTCTAATTTGGGTTTACAAGGGAATATTTGTTGTTCAATTGTTGTTTAATTTTGATTGTTACGATTAATTTAAGTTGTGCCCATATGATAGAGTGAAAAATAGCATACTAACTGTATTTAAATGTTCTGTAATGAATCCCCACAAATAAACAATCCCCTTAGCACTTAATTTGAATTGTTGGTAAAAACAAATTTTTTTAATCATTGCATAGTTATTTATTTCCCTTGACTAATTTTTCTAGCATATTTGTGTTAAGGCATAATCAACCTCTTGGTAATTTAATGACAAAAAAAGTAGAAATATAGTGTTTGGAATTGTTATCTACAACTCATTGAATCAATTGGTTGAACATTGGATTGATTCCTCTTGTGTTGTCGTGTAACCCATGAGCCATATCTTGATTTCACCTTGAGCATAATGTTGGACCACACACAAATCATATAGATACTTGTCATTGGATAGTCAAGTTATCACAATAGCTAGTGGATTATTCATTCCATTGGAACCACATTCTACAACCATTCCCAATTATTACAAACCACCAACACCTACAACTATCATTGGATTTGCTTTCAGTTAGAAGTGAAATATATGTTGTTAATTCCCTTGGCTATAGTGGTAATATTAGCTTGAAGTAATTGTTTATATCCTATAATAATTGTAAATGGGAGGATGTATGGTTGATGAAATGCTAGGTTGAATATGTAGGAACAAAATGTGTTACTTTGTTGTTAAAATAGAGTTAAGGCCACAAGTACATGTCTATCTAAATCAAGAAAAAATGTGTTTTAAGCCCAAATGAGTATATTTTGTATTAATGTTGGTTGCAACTGAATTGTACAACATTATAATAAAAATGAGTTGTATTTTAGAAAAATGAAGATTGTAAAACAACCATTGAGGTATGATCTGAGACAATAGATGGTTTAGTTTACATGATATTTCAAAAAGAGCTTGTTGGAATAAACCCTATAAAAAAATCCTAAACATGTATCATATTTAGATACCATTTTAACTATTAGGTATGGAGAATATTCTTGATATTTTCTTCATGATGTACAAGATGGTGGACTGATATTCTTGAAGTCGGTTGCAACCATAGAGGGTGAGTTGCATGATATTTCCAAATAAAGGACAGAGACTGCGGAGACAAGGCCATACAAAGGATTATCCTCACCCGTCATAATAGGAGGACCTGAAACCCACCTAATATCAATAGGACAAGGGATTCATATACTAGTATAAGGGTACGAGAAAACAGAGGGGGTTATAATTGAACATTAGATTTTAACAATCCCTAAATTCGCCCCTCTGGATAAAGGAAGCATTGTTAATTCCTCTACACCAAATACGAAGGAATCTTTTATGTTTGAATGGGTCCTTATTGATTTGGGATTCCCTCGAGATATTGACAATTGTGGGAAGACATAAATCCAAGAATGATGGATGCTACTACATCTACCATCAAATTCCCCATTGTTGATACTCCGGGGTGTTTGGGTACACAGGGTACTCCCAAAGGACCGAACACCTTGAGCAACCGCTTCACACAAATAGATCACAGATCAACACACTGATGTTTGTGACATGGTTAAAACCATCGAGAGGGAAACAGTCCACGCCCCTAGCCAAATAGCTACTTGGATCAATTTATTGTGCAAAAGAAATAAATTTAGATGAGCTTCTTATAATCGATCAACTAGCCAAGGACCCTCCATGCTCTTTAAATAGAGATCATGGACTAATCGAGTGTTAAACCACAGATCAATGGTAGGTATGGTCTAAGAGAAGTTGAACTGTCGGATCACTCTATGTCTAGAACATATTGTGACCGTCAGATTAGAATATTTACAAAGGCATACTAATGCATACTAAAGAAACACACTTTTACCTAACGGATATATTACACAAGTTGATCTTAACTAAATTCTAAGTGTCTAAATATCCCAACATCCCCCCTTAAGACCAACTTGGGATAGGATTGAAGGATTTACAAAAGTGACACTATTAGGAGAAGGAAGGAGGCATTAGAGCCTATCCCCCCTTAAGGACACATTCATGAAATCCTAACATAGACCAAAGTTTAGAAAACTTCGCTTCTGTAAGAGACTTGGTGAAGATGTCTGCAACTTGATCATCTGTAGGGCAATAGAGAACTTCAATAACACGATCATGAACAAGATTTCTGATGAAGTGCGTGTGTAGCTCAATGTGTTTGCTGCGCTGATGTAGAACTAAATCTTTGGCAAGCTTGATGGCACTTTGATTGTCGCACCAAAGTGGAGTAGGTTGCTGCTTCTTGAATCCAAACTCTGAAAGGATCTATCGAAGCCATAAAGCTTCCTAACTGGCATTAACTGCGGCTTGATATTCTGCTTCTGCTGAAGAAAGAGCAAGATATTGTTGTTTCTTACAAGCCCAAGTGACAGGTCCAGATCCCATACTGAAAACATAACCTGCAGTAGACTTTCGATCATTAGGATCGTCGGCCCAATCTGAATCAATGAAACCAACCAACAAAGGTTTCCCCCCTGTACTGTAATGAATCCCAAACTGAATTGTACCTCGAATATATCGAAGTATTCTTTTTGCTACTTTCCAATGACTTTCATGAGGAATTTGCATATAACGGAAAATACGACCAACGACAAAGGAAAGGTCAGGATGGGAATGAGTCAAGTGTAAAAGGCTACCAACAAGCTGATGATACAAGGTGGCATCTACTTCATGGGAAGTACAAGTGGCAGAAAGTTTGACTCCAGACTAGAAGGGAGAAGGGGTTGGCTTACAATATTCCATGTGGAAGCGACGAAGAAGGTCACAAGCATACTTATACTGGGAAAGAAAGATTCCTTCTTTGATTTGCAAGACTTGGAGACCAAGAAAATAATGCAAATGTCCTAAGTCTGACATTTCAAAAATTTCTTAAGACTGGCTTTCACATGGGTTATAATTTTAGGGTCACTACCAGTAAGGATAATATCATCAACATAAAGAACAAGTATGATGAGATGGTTTCCTACTTTCTTGGTATAGACACTGGGGTCAGAATGGCATCTAGAAAAACCAGTGTCAAGGAGAAAGCTATCCATTTTGGTATACCAATCTCTAGGAGCTTGCTTAAGGCCATATAAGGATTTCTTAAGGAGACATACAAGGCTAGAGTTATCTTGAACATATCCAGGGGGTTGTTCCATGTAAATTTCCTCCTGTAAATCACCATGTAAAAATGCAGACTTGACATCTATTTGATGGACTTCCCATTTATGTAAGGATGCAAGGGAAAGAACAAGGTGGATGGAATTCATTTTTGCGACAGGAGCAAAGGTTTCATTGTAGTCAATCCCTTCAGCTTGAGAAAAACCTTTGGCAACTAACCTTGCCTTAAGTCTTTCAACACTTCCATCTAATGCATACTTAGTTCTGTAGACCCATTTACATCTGACAAGTTTTATTCCTTTTAGAAGAGGAACAAGATCCCAAGTATCGTTCACCATTAAGGAACGATATTCTTCATTCATAGATGCATCCCAATCTGGATTTCCTTAAGCTTTTGCAAAAGTTTCTACATCGCGATTCTTGGAAACTTGAGCCAAAAGAGAAGAGGCTCGCTGAAATTGAGAACGTGTTCGACGTTGATCTCTAGGATCACCAGCAAGATCACCATCCGCTTCACATGTTGAACGGACCCATCGAGGAAGTATTGGTGTTGGTGCAATTGGAGGAACATGAGCAGGCGGAGTTGGATTTTCATCCTCACTGTCATCATTAGAAACTAGAGTTGGAAACCTGTCAAGAAAGTTGGAAGAAGAATAAGAAGGCACAATCGCCGAATTAGGCTCGCAGGCCAAAGATGGAAAACCTGCCAAGTTAGGCTTCCAGGCCAAGAGATTTTCATCAAATTTAACATCTCTTCTAATGATTATATCATGTGAATGGGGTTGAAGAAGTCTATATCCTTTTACATTTTTAGAATATCCAACAAATATGCACTTTTCACTTTTAGGCTGCAATGCTTTCAGTTTTTCATTCAAAATGTGAGTCCATGCTTCACAACCAAACACACGAAAGTGACTTACATCTGGTTTAATTTTACTCCATGATTCTTCCAATGTTATACCTTGTAAAACTTTAGTGAGTGTGCGATTAACTATGTAATTTGCACAATTTATGGCCTCAGCCCAATATTGAAGACTTAGTCCCTTAGATTGGATCATACAATTAGCCATTTCTTTTAAAGTGCGGTTCTTCCATTCAGCTACACCATTTTGTTGTGGTGTATATGGAACAGTGTGCTGTTGTTGGATTCTTTGTTTAGTGTAGAAAGTAGTGAACTTGTTGTTAACATATTCTCCTCCATTGTCAGATCTTAACTTAATAATTTGATGACCAGATTGTTTTTCAACAAGGGCCTTGTAGGCCAAGAACATGTTAAATACTTTGCTCTTAAGTTTTAGGAACTAAACCCAAGTGTGTCTGGAGTAGTCATCAATAAAAGTTAAGAAATATTTGAAACCAGAAAAAGATGCAGATGGAAGAGGACCACACAAGTCACTATGCACAAGCTCCAAGGGAACCGAGGCATGCCAAGAGGCACGTTTGTCAAAACTGTCCCGATGATGTTTTTCGAGTACACAACCAGAACAAACACCATCCTTGCAAGATATCATCAGAAGAACAGTCACCATATTGTATTTACATAGTTGTTGCAATGAGCGATAATTTAAGTGACCAAATCGCTCATTCCAAAGTTTGCTCAAGTTATCACTATGAGCAACAAAAACTGAAGAAAAAGGTGATGACCCAAAGTTGTTAAATTTGTACAACCTGGTAATATCATCAATAGTTCCAGTAGCAAGGACATTTTGAGGATTTTTAAAATCCTTGATTATAACTTGGTGACGTGTAAATGTCACAGTTTTACCTTCACCTGAATGAGTAATTTGATAGACTGATAACAAATTGCAAGAAATTTTTGGAACACATAGTACATCACTAAAATGACCATTTTCTACTGGAACTGTTCCATATCCTACAACACTTAGAGATCTATCATCACCAACAAATATTTGTTTGGTGTTACATTCATGCATAGTAGAAAATATGGCTTGATCCTTAGCCATATGATAAGATGCTTCATTTGAAGTAGAAGAAAAAGATGTCGTATAAGAGTAACCAGAAGCACAAAGTGCATGTCCATGAGAGTTAGATTCTGAAGACGAATCTATGCTGATGTGGTGCTTCTTCATTGCTGCTTCCAAGGCTGCGATCTTCTTGAAACACTTAGATTCATCATGATTATCTTTCCCACAATAATTGCAATGACGCTCAGTCTTCTTTCCTTTTTGCTTGGATTCTTTGTCATTTTTTAAAGAAGGAGCTGACTGAGAGGGTTTGGGATCATTGTTGTTTGGCTTATCATTGCAAAAATTTTGTTTCTTAAGAGGCTTGGACTTTTCTTTCTGTTGGGACAATAAGGCTTTCCTAGATGTATCTGCATTGTTAATTATTCCAAGATGAATGAGCTTATCTTGCTCTCTAATTAAGGAATCACAAAAGGATTCAAGACTAGGCTCTTAATAGCTAGCTATAGTCAAGGATTCTTTCATGGATTAAAATGTAGATACAAAAACAAAATATGCTGGTCCAAGTTTGGAAAGAATATGATAAATACATTATTTGTCTTATTTCTTAATCTTGCATTTTGCACATAAGAGTCTAAAAGTTTTATACCTAGATAAATAGTCTTGAATGCATGAAAAATCATTTGCATTCAAGGAAATCAACTCATTCTCAAGTTGATGACCCCTAATTTCATTGTGTTTGCCAAACACAGATTCCAACTTTTTCCAAGCTAAATCAGGTTCATCAATTCCAGATATGTGGAATCGCAAATCAGTAGAGATTGACATCCCAATAATTCCACGAGCTTCATCACATCTATTTTCCCATTTAATTTTCTTATCATCATCATTGGGTTCTGTTTCTTTTCCTGATGTTATCTTGAAAAGTCCCCTACTTTGCAAAACATCCTCCATATGAGATTTCCATGAGAAATAGTTAGAACTTGTAAGTATAATATCACAAGGGGCGGCCATACTGTAAAATAATATTTGAAAGAACATAAAATAACTATTTAGATGCAAAGAGATCGAAAAAATATGCGGTTTTAAAAAAAACGGCACTGAAAACTGATTTTGGATGATGAAGTTATGCTTGATCAAAGAAAATGTTGAAGATGTCCCCAATAGTGACGTGGCAGATATTAATTTGACCAACTAAAAAAAGAACCCCCCTCTTCCCAAGATCAACCTTTGACAATCACTTTACAATAAAGTTGCTTTGAAGTGAATCACTTTTGTAAAATAAGTGAGGTTCACTTTTACAATAATGTTACTTTTAAATAGTGCAGCAATAAATTAAAAGACTTAAGTGACTCACTTTTTATTTTATTTTATTTATGTGAGATGAACTTTTACAATAAAGTAACTTGAAAATATAAATTGCATGCACTAAAAAGTAGTTTAATTAGACTTGAACTCAAGACCTATTAAGGAATAAAACAACTTTGGACCAAGTGAGCTAAGTTTAAAAGGTACATAAAAGAATGGAAAGAGGAAGGGGGTTTTTCTTTTACTCTTCTCTCTCGTTCTTCGTGCTTGCCCTTTTTTTCCTGCAAATCACAAAAAACAACGAAAAAACAAAAACAATTTTTTTTTTCCACACAAAAGGGTTAGATCTTGGTTAGCTTACCCGGAAAGTCTACCTTTTCAAGTTTTCTCGTTGTTTCTGATTTGCCGTGATCGCACAAGGTGCACGGCAAAGAGCATACGTAACCGAAAAGACAAGAAAAAAACTTTCCCTTTCTGTTTCTGATTCACTGTGATCGCACAAGGTGCACGACAAAGAGCATACGCAGCCAGGGAAGGCAACAGTATGAGACTAAAACAATAAAGATCTAGTAATAAAGCAGATAAAATATGAGAGATTTAAAAAAAAAAAAAATCCGTCACTGTAACACTATACCTTCATATTTGTTGAAATGGGTGTTTTTGGAACAAACGAAAACGGTTTTCGGTGAAACGAAAAACTGTTTCCCAATGAAAGTGGTGCTCTTGACGCAATGGAACAGCTCCCATAGGCCACAAATGCACAAAAAATCTAGAACCAGAAAATCTTTCAAAGTTTCGGTAACACTGGTTCCAGATCTTGATCAAAACCGAAAACAGCTCTTCATAAACGCTCTGATACCATGTTTGGGTACACAGGGTACTCCTAAAGGACCAAACACCTTGAGCAAATGCTTCACACAAATAGATCACAGATCAACACATTGATGTTTGTCACATGGTTAAAACCCTCGAGAGGGAAACAATCCATGAGCCCAACCAAATAGCTACTTGCAACAATCTATTATGCAAAAGAAAGAAAGTTAGATAAGCTTCTCATAATCGATCAACTAGCCAAGGACCCTCCATGCTCTTTAAATAGAGATCATGGACCAATCGGGTGTTAAGCCACAGATCAATGGTAGATATGGTCTAAGAGAAGTTGAACTGTCGGATCACTCTATGTCTAGAACATATCGTGACCGTCGGATTAGAATATTTACAAATGCATACTAATGCATACTAAAGAAACACACTTTTACCTAATGGATATATTACACAAGTTGATATTAACTGACTCCTAAGTGTCTAAATATCCTAACATGGGGGTGGCACCAATAAAACCCATTTTTTTGTCTGATCTCTTGAGTTTTCATGGGATCGCCACTAAGGATCCAAACACCTTCTTGTTTGATTTTGATGTATTATGCAGGAGTTACGACTACACCACTAACTTGCAAAAACACAAATTGTTTCCTACCATTTTGAAAGAGGAAACCCTGAGGTGGTTCATGGGCTTGGGTGGTGTATCTATATCAACATGGGATGAAATGAATAATGCATTTTTTGCAAAGTAGCAAGAATATTGCAGATATGGATATCTCAAAGAAGAAATTTTCAAAATGACTCTGAAGGAAGATAATAATTTGGAGGACTACGTAGAACGTTTCCAATATAATTTACTAAGATCTCCATATTCTGCTTTGGGAAATGAATTCTTGAACAAAATTCTAATATTGAGGATGTGGGATGAGTGGCTTAACATGTTGAACGTGACAGGAAAGGGATACTTTTCTAAGGAAATTTACGAGACCATTTGCAATTGGTGCAGGAGATGTTCTTGAGGATCTTCTAGGAACAAGACATGAATCAAAGTTCTTCCTACTAGGGTAACTAAGTAATCTAATGGAGGAGGAACTTGGACATATATAGGGACCATCTTGGAATATTTCAAAAAAAAATCTCGAGACTTTATCCTCCCATATATATGTATTTCAAACAAATTAGAGGAACTTTGAAGAAGATAAGATGTTAGTCATCTTTTTTCCATGATGCAAACAAACACACTCATCCAAGGAGTGTCTGCTCAATGTTGTGGAGTTATGTGTGGTCTACGATAAGCACTGAAGGTGTGTGCCAAAGTACCAATGAGGAAGTCGATCCAACATATTTTTTAGGACAAAAGAAACCATGGCAGAATCGACCTCCGGGTATGAACCAAGAATCATCTACATTTTTGAATAATTGGAGAAACCAATATGTGTCTCAACACCCGCAAAATCAATATACATATCAACAACAACAATTTCCTACCCAACATTGGTAAAACTCACAAAATTTCCAATATCACTCTCCCTAGGATCCTTGGTGAGATCAATGGGTCTAAAGGGGATAATAGAGGATGTTAGCATTTTAGTATATTATTGGGAATATCTAGTTAATTTCCTTATTCTGCAGACAAATTACGTTTAGAAGGCCATCCCCTAATCCTAGGAATACCATGGATATCCACAGTTGATTCTTACATAGGTTCAAAATCATGAAATATGACAATCTCCCATGGGGATTCCAAAAAGAACTTGACCCTCTATCAGCTAGCAAGGCCTAGTATGACTTGTGAAGATTATGTATGGGTTGATTTTGAAATTGAAAATGAAATTTTTTATCATTTCCTTTCCATTAATAAAGTTGTGACTTTTAAGAATAAAATGGAGGATGACATTATTTATGGTTTTATTATTAACCCACCCTCTATTTCCCACCCTGCATATCAGCTGATACAAAATGCAACAAAATAATAATACAAAAGATAATACTAAACATGAACTAAAAGATGGAGAGGAAATTCCAACAACAAAAGTTCATGGTAGAACTCCTATCAAAATTTAGACTGGTAAAACTTTAAACACAAACCCAAACCTAACTCCATTGCAAAAACAACAACTGCTACAAGTTTTAAAATCTGAAAAAATAGCTTTTTCATGGGATTACACATATATGAAGGGAGTATACCCTGATCTCTATACACAACATATCTACATCAAGAGAGACTCAATCCCAACTAGACAACAACAGAGGAGGACCAACCCTGGTTTATGGGACATTGTTAAATAGGAGCTCCAGAAATTGTCGGATGTTAATTTCATTCATCCTATATCCAACAATGAATGGTATCACCTATTGTCATAATTCCCAAGAAAAATGGAAAATGACATATTTTCATAGATTACAAAGAGTTTAATAAATCCACACAAAAAGACCATTTCCAATTTCCCTTCATAGACCAAGTGATTGACACTCTCTTGAGAAAGAAATTATTTTATTTTCTTGATGGTTTCAGTGGATACAACCATATCTAGATATCCCATGAATACCAATACAATACTAATTTTACATGTCCATGGGGTGTGTTTGCATATCAAGTCCTTCCTTTTGGCCTCTGCAACACCCCTGCTACTTTCTAGAGGTAAATTCTTGGCATATTTTCAGATATGGTTAATGATAGTGTCAAGATTTGCATGGAATATTTTACAACATATGGTACTACCTTTGAAGAAACATTATCTAATTTGGAAAAAGTACTTGATCATTGTAAACAGGTAAATCATTCACTAAGCACAAAAAATACCATATGTTAATGACAGAAGGGATTGTGCTAAGACATTTTCTCTCCGCTGCAGGTATTCAAGTTGACCCAGATAAGGTTAAGGTGATACTAGACATGCAACCATCTAAGACATAGAAAGAGGTACATATTTGTTTGTGTAAGACTAGATATTACTGTCACTTCATGAAAAATTATTCAAAAATTTCTTCTACTTTGTTTGCTTTATTAATGAAAGATGTAGATTTCTCTTGGACTAACAAGTGTGATTCATCTTTTGGGAAATTGAATGAATTATTATCCACAACCCCTATTTTACAAGGACCACACTAGAGCTTACCATTTCACGTTTCTTCATATTCATCTGATACATTCATTGGGGCAGTATTGGGTCAGGATAAGGACAAGAAATCATACGTTTTTTACTATGCTAGTAAATATCTAAGTCTCGCATAATTAAACTGTATAGTTACGAAGCAATAGTTTCTTACATCGGTATTATTAGTCAACAAATTTTGGCACTATATCGTAGGTTATCCCACTTTCATTCACACAAATCATTCAACAATCAGTTATCTCTCTAACAAACCTATCACAAATGCATGAGTCACTAGATGGTTGTTACTCCTATAGGAGTTCAATATTACAATCATTGATAAGCCTAGTAAGGATAATGTAGTAGAATATTTCTTATCTATGGTTGTCACAAATAGGGATGATTCTCTTGTAGAAGATGACTTTCCAAATTAACATTTATTCATAGTTTCTGTTCATACACCTTGGTACGTAGATATTGCTAATTTTGTTGCTACAGGAAAGTCACATGACCATCTCTCTCTTAGAGAATGACATAGGCTTATCCACCAGAGTACAAGGTACTCGTGGGTGAATGGTTTTCATTTATATACAAGAATTGATCATATTATTCAAATATGTATCCAAGAATATGATATTTTGGATTTTCTGAAGGCCTACCACGATGATCCCTATAGAGGGAATTGTGCAGACAAATGGATCGGACATAAAGAATTTCACATGGGATATTATTAGACCACTGTTTTTAAAGATGCAAAAGATAATGTATAGAAGTGTGACAATTTATAAATAAAGAGACAACCCATTCAATCAAATGATATTTCATTACAAGTTTAGGTGGTTATAGAGCTCTTTGAGAAAAGGGCTCTTGATTTTCTGGGATCAGTTAACCCCCCATTTCAGCAGGAATCATGTATTCTAGTTTGTACAGACTGTGTGACTAAGTGAGTTGAGGCAAAGGATATTCCTATAGAAACAAAGTAGGTCGTCATGGATTTATTGTATGAGGAATTTTTTTTTGAAATGGAATGCCTACATAGATAGTCACCGATGGAAAATATACAGGGAAAAATATATAGTCACAATATACAAGAAAAATATTGAAGAGATGCTTTCAAAGTATAAAATCCAATATCGTGTCACTTCATCATATCATCCACAAGTCAATGGGTAGGTGGAGAGTACGAAAAAAGTATTATAAAACATTCTTACAATGACTACAACTAGCCATTTTAGAGATTGAGATGATAGTTTACCAGAATCTCTATGGGCATACAGGAAGAATTGGCGGAGTACCACATGATTCTCTCCATTTGAGTTGGTGTATGGTAAGTTCCCAAACTTCCTGATTGAATTTAAAATTAATACACTTAGAATAGTTGTAGAAGTTGGAATGGATTTGATAGAAACTCAAAAGCTTAGGTTGGACTAGCTCAATGAGATGGATCAAATTAGATTAGCAGTGATGCAACATACCGATATTGTTCAACAACATCGCGCTAAGTGGCATGATAGACTTATTAAGAGAAAGGTATTACAAATTAGAGATTGGGACCTATTGTATGATTCCAAATTCAAATATTTTAAAGGGAAACTCCAGACTAGGTGGCTAGGTCCATATGAAATGGATAGAGTATTCAACAATGAGACCATTAAGCTTGTCACCATAGATGAAGACCACACTCCTTTGCTCGCAAATGGACATCATATATGGGTGTATCATAAGTCATATTCAAGGGATTATTTTGTTCAACATATTTCTTCTGATCTGCATTTGTAGGTGTTGTTGAATGAGGAACATTCCTCTGCATCCACAACAATTTAATTAAAAAAATAGTTGTGAAACTTCCATTTGTAGTGCAGTAGGACAGCTACGAGTTGAAAACTAGCATGCTAGCAGTTGGTATTTGAAAAAACAAAAAGAATAAATAAATATTGAATGTGAAAATTCCTTTGGAACACAACAAGGAAGATGGCAACTAAAAACTAGTTCTCTAGTGGTAGCCATAACACAAACAACCATCTTCTACAATGCATCCTACTTAAGAAAAAACCAAAAGATTCCTAGAATATTTTGTATTTTGGGCATAACTTTGCACTCGTAACCTGTAATTAGGAGGAATTCGAACCATTGGAAAGTTATTGAAATTATATACAACTTTGTTGTTTTGAGTTTTTTCATATTTTGGATTACTAATTTTCTAGGGTGGGAATTTTGATTCATTCGTACTTGTTAATGTCATCAAAGAATATCATGCTCCTGAACACTCTACCTATCACGATGATGGGTTATTTAATACAGGTATGAACCTCTAAGACATTTTATTATTTCTTAATTCAATGTAGTACAAAAGTTGGTTGCAACCCTTGCGATGATTAGATGTGGGAACCCAACACAATTAAGTTGGGGAGGGTGTTATTCCCAAAATCTAATCATGTCAAACCATGTAATCCTTTACATGACCATATCCACAAAATATAAAAGAGGAAACTTTCCCATTTCAAATAAAAAATCCTCTCCACCTTTTTGTTCTTGCATGGAAGCTGAAACTTATGTCTGCAGTAAAGATTTTCTACAACCTATGAAGTCATAAATAAACTAAAAAATAGTTGAATATGGGGAGATCTGCAGTACGCCACGAAACATAAGACATAGAGAAGCTATGGATAAAAAGGGAAGTGTACCAACTGTTTCAAGATTTTGGTTGGGATGCATATTTCGAGAAGTTACAGGGTTTCGACTAAGGGATTACATTGCACTTTTATTAGAATTTAGATGAAGAGAAATCCACAGTTAACGGTATGGAATTCCAAGTCATGAAATTAAGTGTAGGAATAGAATTGGGCCTACCCCTGGTAGTAGAATGATTGTTCAGTAGGATAACATCATTGGCACAAGTAGAGAAAGAGTTTTGCAAGGAAGGATAGGTGTTGCAATAGTAAGGGAAGGGTTATGCTCAAAGTTCATTGACCAACATTTGGAATGAAGTAGCCATGTATATCCATAAGTATCTCACTTGTGAAGGCATATATCAGGTAATATTCACCTACCATATTAAATTACTCACACATAAAAGACACAATGAACGACTAAATATTCCTTGCTTTATGTTGAGTTCACTGCAATTAATGGAAAGAGCTATAAAAAGGGGTGAAAAACACCCTTTAACAACATTGTTGCATCATGGGATAGTTAAACTCCTTATCCTAGATACCCTTGAAGATGCCCAGTCATCCTGAAACCAGTTAGTGGGACTATTGAAACATGTTGAAGAAGAACAACAAAATGACAAGGAAAAATCTAAGGCACATGATGGCGAGGAAATGATACAGGAAGAACAACCGATTGACGTTGAAACAGGGGTTGCAAATGAAGCAGATGAAGTTGACAAGAATGACAAACCTGAATAAGTGAATGAGCATAATGAGAATAATCCCATGTCGTCCCTTTTAGGGAGTGAAGTAGAAATTGTTAAAGAAATGTAAATGCAGAAGATATTCTATTTTGTATTATTATTGTTATTACTCCTTCCGGAGATGTTGTTCTTCCTATTAGAGATGTCATTGATGTATTTGGTCATGTGAAGTATTGAGGTAAAACCCCAGTTGTAAATTGGGTCAGTAGTACCCACTAAAGTATTATTAAAATGTATTTTTGAGTATTCCAAGGAAATTTGGCCCTGGAAGAAAGGAGAAGTCAACCCATTTGGTTTATTAGGCCTCTCAGCTGAACAATATAAATAGGAGAGGTGCCTCCCACACTTGGACAAGTGGAACACTCAAGCAGTTGCACAAGAGAGAGAATGAGAAGTCCAGTATTATTCTTGGGGTATTATAAGTATTATTCTTTGGGTCTTACATTGTACTTGGTTGAAGTCTATATCGAGGAAGTTTTGTTGGGTTTTCTCCCCCGTGAGGGTTTCCCAGGATATATATTTGTGCTCTTTTGTGTGGTTGTGGTTGTTTTTGTATATGGTTATGATGTTATGATGCTACATCAATTTAGATATTGTATAATTATTAAAAAATTAACATGGTATCAAAGACACCTTGAAATAAATCTTTGTGCAGCTGAAACATTGCTATAACTAAAACTACTGGAGATTAGGGTTTCATGCTTGAATACCCTAGAAAGAAAAAATTACTCATATTGGAACTTTAGCTATAAACCGATATTGGAGAAGGATCAGGAGCTGAAACTTTGAAAGGTCAAATATGAAATTATTTTGTGCCTTGTGTGAAAGTTTCAGCCTCATGTTCACTATACTCCAGGAGATATGATTCCTCCAAATTAGGGTTCCTGCCTCCTCTAGAATATAGTCGTAAATAGGTGACCTACGGGTAATTGCTATATCTCGGGAAAGGAAGGTCCAAATCAAATTTATAAAGATGTTGCAAATAGGGAATGAACTGTAGTTTTTGTGATCATATTTTCAGATGCCAAAGGTGAACCAATGACACGTGGAAGTCTATACAAGTTCACTATGCTGAAAATTCCTCAAACAAGTCACCTTGGGGAACTTCGCCGCTAAATCCCACTTGGTGAATCCAATTTCGCTATAACCTGTGGGGTTGGAAAGAAGACAGATCAGGGTACTTCAAGACGAATTTTCATACCCATAGGAGTAGTAATTTCAGAGATACAATAGAATCAATATCAAGCAAGTCTGCAGAAGAAATTGGAGAAAAATAGGGCTACCTATTTCGGGCACTTCCCTCCACCGATCAGTTGAAAAATGAGAACTATCAAACTAGAATTAGGAGGGAAAATATGTCTATGGAATAAGTTTCTCATTATGTGTATTTTCAATTTTTGACCTAACACTATTGTCGGGGGAAACTAGGGCATCAAATATTTTGCAGTTATGTCCACAGTCTTGTGAAAATGAGTATGTTTCCCGGCTTGCCTTGAGGAGGCGCATATTTCTATCCAATTAGATATTAAAGATACCTAAGCTAAAAAATTAGGGTTTCTTTGTCAAACCTAGATCCTCCAGAAGCAGTCTTCTAGAAAAATTTCAAACAAGCATCAAGTTGAAGCAATCTCATTGGTAAGTTTTGTCCTCTCTATTTCCATTTGAGATTCTCATTTTTATCACGATGACAAATAGTACCAAGCTTGAGGAAAATATTGAAGGAGTAGAGAACTTCCGAGTATGGAAGTATAGAGTGCTTCTCATACTTGAAAAGCATGACCTGGAGAACTATGACAAAGAAGAAGTTGCAAATCCAGAGGGAGGTGAAGTCAAAGCCAAGAGGACTATTTTTGTTTCCATCGGATCTCACATATATCATCCCAAGGATATGTTCGATACAATGACCAGCTTGCACGAAGGGAAGAATAACAACAAGAAGATGACATTGAGGAGCCAGTTGAAGAATGTGAAGATACATAAATCAGATACCATGCAATCCCACTTCACGAGGGTTCCTCAAATCAAGGAAGAACTTGAAGCAGTCAAAGAGAATGTGGAAGAAGGAGATGTTGTTATAACCACCTTGAATGGCCTCCTGATATCATGTGATTCATTCATTGAAGGAATATGTGCAACAAGGAAGCTGATCTCTTTCAGTAAACAATGGGAAGGATGCACATAAAAAGAAGCTCGCCTCATAACAAACAGAGGAGAATATGGGAGCAAGTGTAGATAAAGCTCTCATAGTTCACTCTAGAAGAAATCATAAAAAGAAGGAGGACCATCATCACAACAGGAGACAAAAGGAATTCAGAAGAGATCCTTCCAAACATTTGATGCTACACTTGTGATGAGAAGGGATGCTACTCTAGAGATTGTCCCATAAATAGAGTCTCCTCCAACAAGAAGTCAAACAAGAAAAGAGATGCTCACACCACTGAATATGATGAACCGACTAATAAAAGATTCAGAGAAGAAAATTAATATTCCTCAAGTGATGAGGAATATGAATTATACTGGTGAATACAGAGATCATATTCTTATCCAATTTAGCATTGGATAAGAAGGAATGCAATTAATGACTCTCAAAACCAGTACATAGGTTCCCAAAATTAGATGATGAAGTAGAAGGCGTCAACTATTCTTGCAAGGACATAAGGATCAAGAAGGAATGTACCAAACAAATAAATATAAGTATTTGAGTTGTCGTTTCCTATACTATCTATGTTCAAGGAAATGTATTATGCATGGAAATGTTTGCATTAATGAAAAATATACTACTAATATGCATGTGATGGGTAATTAGCCTATGGTGCTATACGACACTCCATTGCTACTTATCTAGAATGAAACCTCTTTGTTGACATATTGAGATTAGTGCACAATATTAGTAATGTTATGGTAGATATGAAAGGCATCTAGAAAGCTTATGTGTTTATATGGGATATGGATGAATGTTGTATTGGATAAAATAGTTGCATGATTATATCTTTATGCATTAGAATTTGTCATTATGAATGTCTTATGAAATGTTTCTAACCATGCTCCTAATATATTTGACTTGTAGGAAAGATCATGTACAATAACCTACAAGAAAAGAAGGATGAGACTTGTTCTAAAGAACAAGTGACGATGATTTAGAATATTCACTCCAATAAACATACATTAAGATGGACCTGAAGCTCCTAGGGTCAGAGACACCGTAGTGGAATAAAGAGATTCAGAAGAATTCAAGAATCATGATATGACCTAAAGAGAGTGGTATATCTACCTCGAGAGATAAAAACCATCTTGGGCATGATAGATAATTCAAGATGAAGAAAATTATGAAGGGACTTCCAACAAAAGTAAGAGGACTTAGATACACTATAGTTATGTGGCATAGTTGAGTGACATCAGTGATGCAGACCCTTCCATATGTGAAGAAGTATCCAGGGAGAAATGGAAGAAACTATGATCAAAGAGTACTAGTTCATTGTGGAGAATTATGTCTAGGATGCGGTTCCGAGACCTGAAGGGAAGTTCGTAGTGTCTTCCCTGTGGATTTGTAAGATCAAGTATGTAGGAGATGACAACATCGAGGGATAAAAAGCAAGGTTTGGTTTCTCCCAGAAAGAGGGAATAGACCATGGAATGACATACACCATTGACTAGACACACTTCTCTATTAAAGTAGAAGTGCATATTGAGCAGAGAACCACATGTGTACAAAAGGATTTATACGAGCTCAGAAGGCACCCATGGATAAGCACATCTAGTTACATCAGGAGCTTGAAGATCACCTAGAGTGATGTAGATCTTAACCTTCACCACAAGATTGAATATGGAAGCCTATAGAGGAAGAAAAGCTCATAGATGGTTGCAAGAGGAACTTTTCAGCAAAGTTCAAGATAGAGGGTCTTGGTATCCAATGACCTCAGATGGATATATGGAATATCACTAGCAGAGGATGCTACTTGTCACTCCAGTACAAAATGTTTTGATACATAGAGTACAAATGCAAAGGGAGGATGATGCTCCACTTCAGAGGGAGTGACTACAAAATATATCTAATTTCGACATGGTACGACAGGATGGACAACTTCCTGATGGACTAAGGCTTTACTAAGAGTAAAGTGGGTTCCAACCTTTATTTTAAGATTGAATGCGAAAGACTGAGATATGTCAATGACCTGATGGGATGAACTCATTGTGGATACAATGAGGAAGTGTTGAAGACAGAAAGAGCACTTCACGATGTTTGGGATCAGGTGTGATCTCATGGCTTATCAGAAAGAGGCTGAGTACATTACAGCATGTTCATCCTGTAGCGAAGCAATATGGCTTCACAAACTATTGGAAGGATTGTTTGATGCCGAGATAGATGCAACTGATATTTATTGTGACAACCAGAGTTGCATCAAGATAACAAAGAACCCGATGTTTCATAAAGTTCAGGATATGGTGCGGAGAGGACCGGTGAAGCTCCAATATGTTCCTACAAAGGAACAAGTTGTTGATGTGTTGATTAAGCCTATGTCTCGTGTAAAGTTTGAACACTTTCGATACAAGCTTGGTGTAGTTTGAAAGGACCTCCCTGGAAAGAGGGAGTGATGATAAGAGAATGAGATGGTAATTATATTCCAGTACAAAGAAGGCCAATAGAATTTTCCAGTATGTTGGATGTACAAGAAAAGAATGATGAGCCCCAGTGGTCTAGTCATTGTATAGAGATCCTGGTCATATCTTCGTGGGTAAATCCCAATATGGTTGGTGGCATCACTGAGGGTGGATCCCAGTATGACTGGTCGTATCACTAAGGGTAGATACCAACATGGTTGGTGGAATCCTCACAAGGAATATCCCAAGAAGGTTGGTCGAATCTTCAAATAGGAAGATCCCAATGAGATATGGCCATGTGGATGATAGTACTTTCTTCTGGAGAGTGATCTTGCATTCAATTGTAGGATGGTCCCATGGACAAGAACACTCCCTTGTTGAGAGTAGTCCTAGCTCTTACTGGCCGAGGATGGTCCTTCAGACAATAGTACTCTCTTATAGAGAGTGATCTTGCATTCACTTGTGGGATGGTCTTGTGGACAAGAACACTCTCTTGTTGAGAATGGTCCTAGATCTTACCAGCTGAGGATGGTTCTACAAACGATAGTGCTCTCCTATGGAGAGTGGTCCTACATTCACTTGTAGGATGGTACCATGGAAAAGAACACTCTCTTGAGAGTGGTCCTAGAATTGACAGGTTGAGGATGGCCTACGATGACAGTACTTTCATATGTTGAGTGGTCCTGCATTCAATTGCAAATGAGATATGCATTCAGTTGCAAACAATGGTATCCTCTATGAGGATGGTCCTATGGACAAGAACACTCTCTTGTTGAGAGTGGTCCTAGCATTGATAGGTTGAGGATGGTCCTACAGACAATAATACTCTCATATGTTGAGTGGTCCTGCATTTAGTTGCGAACGAGATCTGCATTCATTTGCAGACACCAGTATCCTCTCTAAGGATGGTCCTGTAGACAGGAACACTCTCTTGATGAGAGTGATCATAGCACTAACTGGCTGAGGATGGTCTCGTAGACAATAGTACTCTCTTATGGAGAGTGGTCCTGCATTCACTTGCAGATGAGTTCGTGCATTCAGTACTAGATATGATGAGGCACGAGATGACACCAGAGATGATGCTCGAGATGATGATTGAGATGATGATGCTCGAGATGATTCTATAGATGATGATGATCGAGATGATGCCAGAGATGATGCATGAGACAATACCATATGATAGATATGTATTTGATGACGATGCTCCATAGATGATGATGGTAATCATGTAATTGTGAAAACTTCCTAAGAGAAATATAAATTCACCAATCAGCTGTACATACATGTTGTTGTATTGTATAATACCTTCCTTGTTAAGAGGGAGTGTTAAAGAAATGTAACTGCAAACGATATTCCATTTTGTATTATTATTGTTATTACCCCTTTCGGAGATGTTGTTCCTCTGACTAGGGATGTCATTGATGTATTTGGTCATGTAAAGTATTGAGGTAAAATCTTCGTTTTAAGTCGCGTCAATAGTACCCACTAAAGTATTATTAAAATGTATTTTTGAGTCTTCCAAGGAAATTTGGCCCTGGAAGGAAGAAGAAATCAACCCAGTTGTGTTATTAGGCCTCTCAGCTAAACAAATAAATAGGAGAGGCGCCTCCCTCATTTGGACAAGAAAAACACTCAAGCAGTTGTACAAGAGAGAAGAGCAGTCCATATGGGAGACAGGAAGTAGTCTAGTATTATTCTTGGGGTCTTATAATTATTATTCTTTGGGTCTTACATTGTACTTGGTTGAAGTCTATATCGAGGAATTTTTGCTCTATTTTCTCCCCCATGAGGGTTTCTCGGGATAAATCTTTGTGTTCTTTTGTGTGGTTGTGCTTGTCTTTCTTTTAGTGATCCTTTTGTATATGGATATGATGTTATGATGCTAAATCAGTTTAGATATTGTATAACCATTAAAAGATTAACATAAATCATCAAGAAAGACCCCCCTCAAGAAAATTGGCATCCTTGTATTATTGAAGAAGAGCAATGAACAACACCCCTAGAGCACAAAGAAAAAGGAAGAGAGCTGCATACTTTATGGAATCTTTATCTAGGTGAAGGATGAGATCGATGGGACTAGAGCTACCTATTATAGAAACATCTGTCATTAGTCCAAGAAATACTACACTAGAACCAGTTGAGAAGGAGGATGGTATGGAGGAAATTGATGGAAGTAAACCCGATGAAAGGATGATTGATAAGGAGGAACCTGCAGCTATTCCCCCAAAATATGTCAAGGAGAATGCCACTCCTTCCCCACAAGATCCAAGTGTGGATTCAAAAGGATAAGATGCAGGGGATGCTATACAGGAAATTAAGGAAGTAACAACCATATAAAATCCCATGTTTTCTCCACAAGAACCAAGCATAAGCACATAAATTGAACTGGTAATGGCTCATCCTGAGAAAGGAATCCCTTCTTCCCCACCAAAATTTCTCATGCAATATATCTAGCCACCTCCACAAGAACCTAGTAAGGATACTATGGGAGATGGAGTTCTCAGGATTGAACTTCGAATAAAGTTTCCAACATTTGGAAGCCCTCCTTCCCACGCCCAAAAACTACCCAAAATTCCTATTTAAACCATGATTTTCAACTACGGTGGGCAGGCACAAAGCACTAGTTTGCATAGAGTTTGAGACAAGAAATGCAACATTTTGGCACAGATATCGAGGTATGTATAGTCATTAATGGGTGTGCTTCCTGAGGTGGGAATCCGTATAGTCCGTATTGTTTTGTTTTTTGTGTAAACATAGTTTCTTGATTTGTGTGCCATAGGAGGCCTCAGGCAAAGGTAGTTGAGTTTATACTCATTTTTCTCGAAATTTCGAGAGGATCACATTGATGTTGTATATTTTTGTTGGTGACTGACAGAAAATAGAAGTGGTTGCAGAAACACATTTGTGTAAGCTTTGAGGACTTAATAAGATTGACCTTCTCATTGGAACTGGCCCTGAGACGTAGCCCAGGAGGGGTGAAGTCTTTTATCAGTTCTTGTCTTTCATTTTCATGGTTCACATATAGTTTCTTTGCTTATTAGTGAGTTTAAAGCATATAAAATTTCAATTTAAAGCATGTTTATGATTTTTTTAATATACAAATTACACATGCAAATTTTAATGGTTAAAAACATCCTGAAATTTCATATCATTGGTTGACCATGGTATACTTTGGTTGAGCATGATTTACTTTGGTTTACTATGGTTGAATTTGGTTGACCATGGTTCTCTTGGGTTGACCATGGTTGACTTAGTTTGGCCATAATTGAGTGCTAGTTGACCATGGTGGAATATGGTTGACTATGATTTATCATGGTTGACTTGAACTCACCTTGGTTAACCATGGTTGAATTTGGTTAACCGTGGTGGAATTTGGTTGACCTTGGTTAACTTTGGTTGAAGTTGCTTTACCATGGTTGAATTTAGTTGACTTTGCTAACCATGGTTGACTTTATTGACCATTGTTACTTTAGGAAACCATGGTTGATTTTGGTTGACCATGGATCACCATGGTTGACTTTAGTTGAAGATGGTTGACTTTGGTTGGCCATGGTTGACTTTGGTTGGCCATGGTTGACTTTGGTTTACCATGGTTGACAAGGTTTCCTTTGGTTGAATATGGTTGACTTTGGTTAACCATGGTAAACCATGGTTGATTGTGGTTGGCCCTTGTTGACTATGATTGTTTATGATTGACCATGGTTGATTATGTTTTTTCATGATTGACTATGGTTGATAGTGGCTATTCATGGGTGACTATGGTATATTATGGTTGTTCATGGATGAGTGTGATTTTCAATGTTTAACTATGGTTGGTCATGGTTGATTATGATTGACCCTTTTTTAATAGGGTTGACTATGGTTAATTGTAGTTGATAAACAATGGTTGTCCATGGTCGTCCATGGTTGACTATGGTTGAACATGGTTCTTCAGAGTTGACCATGGTTGAGGTTGAATATAGTAAATCATGGTTGAGAATGGTTGAGCGTGGTTTACAGTGGTTGTTAATAGTAGATTATGGTTGATTATGGTTGTTTATGCTTAGCTATAATTATTATGGTTTACCATAGTTATTCATGATTTATCATGGATTACCTATGTTATTTGAAAGTGACTTAATATTATTGACTTTAGCAATATTCTTATTGTTATTAGTGTAATTAATACCAACATAGATCAAATCCCAGACTTTATCAAGCGCCTGAGAGGGATCAAATCTCTCGAGGTACAAATCTCTTATTAAGTATTGCACTCAAGGAGCTATTGATTTGATTCAAACCAAAAGACACATCTTTTTTATTTAAGGTCAACATATAATAATTTTATTATTAATATTTAATATTATTTATGGTTGACATATAATATTTTTATTATTAATATTTAATATTATTTATGGTCGACATATAATATTTTTTATTATTTTTTATTTTGTTAGGAATGAACATTACAACATCTTCCCCATACATGGATTTAAAGCCATGTGCAAGGCCCTCCTAAAACCATTGGTTGGTTAGGAGGCCTTGCACATGGTCTTAAAACAATTTGTAAGGCCCTCCTAAACCATGTACAATAAAACCATGAGTTGTTTAGGAGGCCTTGCACATGGTTTTAAAACCATTTGCAAAGGCCTCCTAAACCATGTACAATAAAACCATGGGTTGTTTAGGACAAGGCCAACATTTTTTTCGAATAAGTCAAATTTTCTGACGGACAATTTTTTTTGGCGGATAGTTAAAGTTTTAATTTTTTATTGTTTAGTTAAATAGGAACATTACAACATCTCCCCCATATTAGGTTGTTTTTGTGGCCGACATTTGTTTGGTGGATAATTAAAATTTTATTTTTTATTATTTTGTTTGTAACAAACGTTACAACATAATATCGACAAATGTTACA